>OX328014.1:8235798-8430798 GCA_946811545.1 Netelia fuscicornis
GCCCAGTCGACGATGCGGCGGAGGTACTGCCGAGTAACCGGAGGGGTGGCCCATTCATGCAAACGTTCCATTGTCCTTTCGCGCAATTCCTCTCCTACGTGTTTCCGCGTTCTGTCTCAAATATGCATAATTGTCCGGCATTATTTAGGATCGCATTTCAAGCCACTCAGTCTCACGTCCACTTGTTTCATTGTCACAATGCAAATTTCGGCCTGCGCACTCCAAATTAAATTCCTGAATTTGGTCATAGGCGACGCGAGGGAAAAAGGTCAGGGCAATATTTTTCATTTCGTGGAAATAAAGTACGCTCTGGCACGAATTTTGAATGGTAATTAATATCAAAACAAATGTTTTTACGAAAATGTGAATTCGTTAATAACGATCTAATTATCGATCGTTAAACAAAGTTTTTTTTTTTCTTTCGAATCGACGAATAACAAAAGTGTCCGAATTTTTAATAAAATGAGCGGTAAATCAATAAAAGTAGACTGACATTTTAATTGTATAAAAACGTTAAACAGATTATAAAATTTTACAAATATTCGGGAAACTAAAAATCATTCTTACAATCGTTCTAACATTTTCCACCCAAAATCCAAAATCAAATTTCCCAATTTTGTAAATTAATTAAAAATTAAACCACATCTTCCTCCACCTAATCATTCAATTATCTTCCAAAACGCACTTAAAATATATTTAGAAAATTTCGAACTTTATCTACTCGCGATCTTGCAAAATCGCGTTTCAAATTTCCCGCCAAAATAATAACAACAATAATAACACTTGCTCGTTCGATCAAAGATCGACGACACGATTCGTAATCCATCGCGACGAAGGAATTTCCTCATGATTCAGCGTTTGCCGGATTCGGGATGCCATATTCAATTTTCTGTTTACATTGTCTCGCCAGGCTTTCTCTCCTTCTCAAAGTATATCGGTATCCGGGAATTTGGAAATCCCCTCCGGCTTTGGTTTCCAGCTCCGGTGAGACGTCGATTAACGCTCACCTTGTGCGAGCTTACGCCCCGGAAATGCGGGTAGCAACACACCACCCGCACTATCTCCTTTCCACTCCCAATCTCTCTCTCCCTCCCTCTCCCTCTCACTCCCTCTCATTCGCTCTGTCTCTTCTCTTCCTACCAGCCAATCAGCACGCTTCTTTGTTCACGCTCCCTCGGGGATGTACCAGATTGTTTCAGCAGACGTGAGACCGTCGCCACTCAGCCTCCCTCGGCCGTTACTGTAGATCTCCTTAAAGGGGCCGAGGGAGTGGGTGCGATAAAAGGAGTGTATGAGCTAGGGATGGGCGCCGCAAGTTACAAAGTACTTATGTAGAGCAACCGTCGCGGAATATTGCCAATCGTTTTCATTTTTTCCATTTTTTTTTCCTTCGAGCTTCGATTGATGGAAATAATAATTTCTTTTTCTTTTTTTTTTTTGGAGCATTTTATAATTGTCTACTTCGGTCGAGGAATAAAATAATGGAGATTCGGATAGGAGGGAAAATAATGTCTGTTTTTAACAGTTTTCATCTAGTTCTGTTCTTTCTTGTTGTTTTCGTTCTGTTTTTTATCGTGCGATTTAATTATTTAATTGGTATTTTGAGAAAGTTTGAAAATTGAGTTATTTATTTTTGGTATAAAAAAAATTGAGATTTTCTGCTAAATTGAGAATTTTTGAGATAATTTGGGAGATGATTATCTACTTGTTGAGATAGTTATCTTGCGAATCGATGACTTGCCTTGTTTATTCCTATTTTTCAATATGGACGATGCATTCGATTTTGTTTCAGTTTGCAGATGCGCATAACTCTCGTACAGCGCATGCGTGGGATTTGAACAGCGAATCGGTATTTCGTCATATAAACACTTTTGTCACTCGATGCTACAATATGATCGAGATTTGTCAGTCCATGATCGATTTTGCCAGGTAAGAAATTAAAGAGAGAAGCAAAAATGAAAAAAAAAATATTACAATTCTCGTTTTATCTAACTCCTTTACTTTTATCTCATTCTTATCTTTACTTTCGTAATTTGGTTCCAATTTAAATTGGATCACCGTCCATTAGTTTTTATTTTTTGACCCAAATTCATTTTTGCAGAATGGACGAGACGGTTGATATTCTGGCACCACGATTCGGTGGTGCAAAGGGCGAGGAGCACGAGAGGGTCTGCCAAAAAGTGGAAAAATTGTTTTTCGAATATTTGGATACGATCGAGTCAAACGCTCATAAAATACTCGACGTTCAAGATCCAACGTGGCACGACGATATGATTCGTTTTCGTGAGCAAATGCACGATCTCGAGATCAACGTTGAGAATCTTGTGACCGCGACGTTCAAAGATGCCCAAAATGTTCAAGAGGCGATCGAACTTTTGTACGGATTTCACATTTACATGAAACGAGAAAATTTGAAATCGCTTTTCGACAGAAAAACAACTTTGGTGAGTACTAAGTCGACTTCGTACGAATTGATCCACGCTGATTTGAAAATTAAACCGAATCGACAGTTTGATTTCATTAATGTTTATTGGATCTGACAATAATGATTAGTTTCGCGTGAGTAACATAGTTATTGATACGATCGACGCGTAACGAGCAACTTCAACTTCTCCCTTATCCAACCTGAAATTGCAACATCGAACACTTTTCGAAGTTTCCTTATCAAACTTTATAGATTTCCCATTGTTCCATCGATTTCCTTTCACGATTTGTACGAATTGCCCCGCGATAAGACGCGTTCAATTCTCCCGCGTTTTTCTATTGTTTTTTTACCGTCGGTCGGTAACGAAGATCTGGGAATATTTATTTCGAGGTTAGAACTCGATCGAGTCCACCAATGCTGTGATAAAGATTCGACTCTCTTCCAAATTCCTCAGGTATGGAAGATGTTCGGGGATGAGATTCAGAATATGAAACAGGAAGTGTTCGAGGAGAGAGAGGAATATTCGGCGCTTGCTCCTTATTTCGCCGGTCGAGCTTTAAATATTCGTTCGAAGGGCAAACGATTGGAAAGAACGAAGAACGCCTTTACCGAGGCATCATGGCTGCCTTACTGCAGCATGAGCCACGAAGTTTATCACCAATACGAGATTCTGGTTGGTCTGACCAGAGATGCGATTATCAGCCTTTATCACAAGTGGATGGACGACATCGGTGATGATCTGATGTGCCGCCTCGATCGATACCTGATGCGACGCAGCGTTGATAAGCCCGGTCTCTTGGAGTCCAACATTGATCCGGGCATCCAGAATTTATGTCGCGAAGCGCGCTATTGGAGTACGCTCAAGCTCGAAATACCCGTACACGTTCAAGTGATAAATAGCAAGTGGGACAATCTCCAATTGGTGTACGAGAGCGTCCTCGTTGTCGTTCTCGCTTACAACAAAATTCTCGAAGGTAATTTACCACGATGCTATTCGTTTTCTTTTTCTATCGGCTCGTCCGCTTCTCCTGACTGGAAAATGCTGTGTAATCAAGACAAATTGTTTTTGGCCGATGCATACGAATTTCGTGCATGAAACTCCACGATGCGAGAATATAATCGTATTTTCCCTTGTTTCGAGTATTACGAAGGTTACGTGGCCGGAGAAAAGTAGAAACAATAATAGAATTCAGTTTGCGAGAGTTAAGTAGTTGATACGTGCAAAAGTGTACCCTCGGTCGGTAACGAACCGACTGTGTACTCGAGAGATAACCATAACCTGGAAACTTGCGTATTTAGCCGCCATGTTGCATGTTTCAGCCACTTCGAAAATGCGATTTGTAATTTCTCCGGCACGAAACAACCGATCGTGACGATTTTGGTCTCGATCAAGGCAGAATTGTGGCAAGAAATGATTGAACCTAGTTTGATAACGATTGGAATTTGCGAATCGCGTTTTACAGTTACGTTCTTTGCTCTCACAGCGTAGCTATAACCTATAACATAGCGTGGTCAGTCTTAGATCTTACGTTTCAAATAACTCAGAATGATATTGATCCCTCTTGATCGTTTTCTTCTGTTGTACAGCCCTGTCACCGGAGGAACGAGCTTTGTTCCGCGAGTTGATCAAGCGACTTGATCACAAGATTAAACCGGGTTTAACGAAGCTCACGTGGAACTCTGAATTAGTTGAGACGTACATAAAAGACTGCTGTGTTCAAACTACAATGGTGAGTATATTTGTAGTTGTTTTATACGATCCTGCTCTATGTACGTGCCCTGTACCTTGACCAGAGATAAGCTTCCATTCTTAAAGAGTTACAAGTAACTTTGTTGAATTAACTTTTTCTCGAAGGGGATTCACGAACATGTCCGAACATATTCAAAATTCAATTAAATTTCAAAATATCTTAATGAAAATTGCAACGAGATTATTTGCTTTGATTATTCATAAATCATCCAGAAATAAATTAATTTATTGAAAAGAGAGAATATTTGTTGGATTATCCTCGTTTTTGCAGCTTCAAGAATTCGTCGATACTTACAAAAAATCAAATTTCGAGATGATGAAGATTTGCGAGGGCATATGCGACACGCCCATCATGAAAATAAAGCCGAATTACGCATACACACTCTTGGAATTGGAAGACGAGTTGCGAAGCGTAAGGTACTGTTGAATCATTACTAATTAAAATGAAAAAATACAATATAATTAAAAGAAAAAAAATTGCCTCGATTAAAAATGTTTTGAGATTTTGGATAAAGGATTGAACAGGGAGAATGAATTTGATGTTTTTCTTTAGAGATTCGGTGTACAAGATAATTCGGGAAAGTTACGACACGATAATCCAATACCTTCTGGTCGTTTTTGAGGGTTTTCAACCGGTGATAGAAAATGTGAGTATAACATCAGGACTTTCATTCGTATTCTCTTAACTTTATTCCGGGAGTTCTCTGAATCGCTTAAAGAAGAAAACGTAACGACTCTCGTCCACGAGTTTCCGGTGGGAGATTTGAGATAACGTTGTTCCTTGGGCAATCCGATTGACCCGGAGGAACACGTACTTGAGACGAACGACCAAAATCTGGTTGCAGCTTCACCAAGTTATAAACGTGCCGAAATTATCTCCACGCGAAATCTAATTCGCGATGCGGTTTAATGGACCTAATTTTTCTTCCACCGTATCGACGCACCGGAAAAAGAACTGTTTAGCCCAAAGAATCTTGAAGAGATTTATGGACAAATCTTGGGTAACATTCTCTCCAAAAATCTTTCAACGATTTATCCTAATGTCTCTTTCCAAATTTTTCCAAAGATTTTATTCCACCTTGTTTTCGAGATTCGTTTCAAGATTTGTTCCAAGATTCTTATCAGAAAGTGTCCTGAGATTTTTTCAAGATTTAGTCCAAGATTTTTATTAAAATCATTTTCAGGATGTTTTGGTCAGATTTGTTTCAAGATTTTTGGTCAGATCTTTTTCAAGATTTTCACCAAGAGTTCTTCCAAGATTTTACCCCAGATTTTTTTCACATTTTTTACTAACGTACTTTCCAAGATTTTTCCAACATTCTTTTCCTAAATATGTTTTAACATATCTTTCAAGATACCTTTGAGAACTTCCTCCAAGATTCTCTCGCTTGAGACATAGAGAATCTTGGAAAGACAATCGAGAACAATCTGCATGAAAATCTTGAGTGCCGTTTCGACCTAAGCGGTCCAATCTCGCAAGATTTGTTACAAGATTCTTATCAAAAAATGTTCTGAGATTTTTTCAAGATTTAGTCCAAGATTCTTTCCAAGATTTTTATTAAGATCGTTTTCAGGATGTTTTGGTCAGATTTGTTTCAAGATTTTGTGTCAGATCTTTTTCAAGATTTTCACCAAGAGTTCTTCCAAGATTTTACCCCAGATTTTTTTCACATTTTTTACTAACGTACTTTCCAAGATTCTTCCAACATTCTTTTCCCAAATATGTTTTAACATATTTTTCAAGATACCTTTGAGAACTTCCTCCAAGATTCTCTCGCTCGAGACATAGAGAATCTTGGAAAGACAATCGAGAACAATCTGCACGAAAATCTTGAGTGTCGTTTCGACCTAAGCGGTCCAATCTCGCAAGATTTGTTACAAGATTCTTATCAAAAAGTGTCCTGAGATTTTTTCAAGATTTAGTCCAAGATTCTTTCCAAGATTTTTATTAAAATCGTTTTCAAAATGTTTTGGTCAGATTTGTTTCAAGATTTTTGGCCAGATCTTTTTCAAGATTTTCACCAAGAGTTCTTCCAAGATTTTACCCCAGATTTTTTTCACATTTTTTACTAACGTACTTTCCAAGATTCTTCCAACATTCTTTTCCCAAATATGTTTTAACATATTTTTCAAGATACCTTTGAGAACTTCCTCCAAGATTCTCTCGCTCGAGACATAGAGAATCTTGGAAAGACAATCGAGAACAATCTGCACGAAAATCTTGAGTGCCGTTTCGACCTAAGCGGTCCAATCTCGAAAACATTGTTTTGATCCGGGAGTGGAATTTTGACATGCTCTCTACCGTATATTCTCGTTTCTATTTCGAGAAATTCAGAAATTCCCCGTCTCGTTAGTATCAACCGCCTTAAGAGAGCTCCCGCCTCGAAACTTCCTCGGTACGTTGAACTTCCCGGTCGGCGCTCTTGTTTTTCCTTGCCTCGACATTACTTCTGAAAGCAAACAAAGAAAAGTAAATAGCACCGTAAAATCCAATATTGTTATCCACTCACATTCGCGATTCCAGAGTGTGATCGAGTGGAGGAACTATTTGGACAATTTGGATGGTCTTCTCGAAGAGGCCTTCAAACTTTGCCTGAAAAACTCATTGAGTGTAATGTTTGAGGCTCTTCATGGCGATGGAACAACGTCACCTTCACCACTGCTGTTACTTCAAGCTGACCTCATCGACAATAAAGTAAACAGTCCTCGTTCTTCGTCAAAGTTTCAAGCACGTGCGTTTTATTCGATTCTCAAGGTGTTATGAAAATCTTCCCCCTTCTCTTTTCATAGATCGTCTTTTCACCACCGTTTGGCAATATTGCTAAATTCGTGGCTAATATATCGAACAATCTTCTCGAACCACTACGATCGATTCCTCGGATCGTTGAAAGATTCAACATTCAGCAACAGACAACCAAGTCGTTCTGGGCGACTTATGCCAATGACGAATCTTTCAATCAAATCCAAGAGAGTCTCAATAAAGGTAAATTAACAAATTTAAAAAATATTTTTGTTTTTTGAAGGAGAAAAATTGGCCCATTTTTTTTGTATTGATTCTTACTTTATAAAGTTTGATTATTTGTTTAATTTTGTCAGAGGCTGGTCAATGCTTTGTCATGTTGCAAAATTACCTAAAAACCTGGGAGCCATTCAAGGACATGTGGGAAGTGAACAAAGATTTGTTCATGCAAAGGTACGATTTAATTCCAACATCGATATTCAAATTTGTGTTAAAAATTTGAAAAATATTAACATTTTCTTAACACCAAGGAAATTATTAAGCTGGAAACGAAATTTTGGATTAATCAAAAAACAATTTAATGTTAACAAAAGATAATGCTAGAATCCAACCTTAATTCCAATATCGATATTGAAATATGTGTGGAAAATTTCAAAAATATTAACATTTTCTTAATACCAAGAAAATTATTAAACTGGAAACGAAATTTTGGGTTAATCAAAAAACAATTTAATGTTAACAAAAGATAATGCTAAAACCCAACATTAATTCCAACATCAATATTTAAATTTGTGTGAAAAATTTCAAAAATATTAACATTTTCTTAACACCAACAAAATTATTAAGCTGAAAACGAAATTTTTGATTAATAAAAAAACAATTTCATATTAACAAAAGATAATGCTAAAACATATAAATAAAAACAATAATTATAATAAAAAACATTATAAGTTTTTCCTCACTATATTATTATCGATTGCCTCGAATTTATTTTCCCTCGAAGATATGAGAATTTGAAGCCAACAGCAGTTTCCTTCGACGCTGATATCAGCCGATATACCGAGGTGGCAAACAACGTTCAAATGCACGAGACCGTTGAAAGTGTTCACTTCGTGGACGTAAACGCGGATCGTTTGAAGGCAGCGATAATCGATCAATGCTCATTGTGGCAGCAAAAAATTACTCAGCTGCTGTTACGGCTGACCGAGGCTAAAGTCGATCACGTCTATAAATACATTGCGGAAAATGCTAAAATGTGAGTCTGCATTTTTTTTCTTTTAATTATGTACCTCGTTTTTTGTTATTATTATTTAAAAATTGCGAAATCATTTCCTCAATTAGATCGTATTTGTTCGTAAGCAATAAATTAGATTTATTTATAGATAAACATGCGAGATGATTTTTGTCGTTTTTATGTCGAAAGTGTAGACACCGAGGCAGAAATCGTTAATTCCTTGTTACAACAGAAGCAACTTCTCTGCTTTCCTATTTCAGGATGAGCAAAGAGCCCACTGATCTCATCACGATGCAGGCAGCGTTGCAGTTGTTCAAGAGACTCGGCGCTGAAATTTCCGATGAGATGGAGGAATTCCCCAAGATACGAGAACAGTACCAGACGCTTGGTAAACGCCGAATGCCTCGCGCTAGGGATACAAACGAAATGAAAATTGTCAGGCAAAAGTAGAAATTCAATTATTTCTTTAAAGTATCACCTCGGTATTATCGATATAACACGATTTAACAATATGTTTGCAAAGAAAAAGGGTTATTTCGAGGTAGGAGTGTTTTTTTTTGTTCTTATCAAAAAAACAAATTTTTTGTAAGAAGAATTTTATTATTTATTTTCGTGTCAATTTCCTCCGTGGATTATGTAGAAGTAACATACTCTTTTTCATCCGAATCTGCGACCCTTTCGCATAGAACTATCAATTTTTATTGAATTGCACATTTCAGAAAAATACGAGGTGCCAATGACCTTCGAATTCAAGCGAAGGGTTCGAGATATCGAACGTTCGTGGGCCGCCTACTTGGAAGTGCTATCATCCTCTGAAATAGTCTTGCAGGAACTGAAGGTACCGAGATTGAATTTTTACATATTTCGAACAGATTGTTTTTTAGTGTCCTTGGTCATATTTTCAAGAAAACAAAGAATAATGATCAAATGCGCATGCGCGATCCGATATGCGCGTGGGCATGCGCGTACGTTCCTAGGGGCGTATACGCATGCGCCAGTGTCCTCTAGGCCCAGGCGCGCACTCACGCGCATGCGCCGGCTCATGCGCAGCCAGTGGACAATCCTATGCGCACGGGCGCATGCGCTAGCTCACGCGCAGCCACTGATCGATCCTATACGCACGGACGCATTCGTCGGCTCACGCGCAGCCAGTGGACGATCCTATGCGCACGGACGCATGCGCCAGCTCACGCGCAGTCAGTGGACAATCCTATGCGCACGAACGCATGCGCAACATTAATTCTCCGACGAACTTGTTTATCGTAGAGCCAGAAACGACGTCGAGAAATTACCATAGATTCTTCCGGACGTTCGCGTACCACATTCCGTGACTTTTCTCTAATTATAATGCTATCAACGCGCTGCCTCCAATGGGATACAAAAAAAGCTATTAAAGCACACTGATATTTATCCCACAGGAACAATTCAAGAGCCAACTACTGGAGCAAGCAATTGCATTCAAGGGAGACTCCATTGGACTTCTGAATAGATTCTACCAGGACGGGCCATTCACTTCGGAATGGAAAACAAAAGGTACTTTCTTTTTTCTGTTTCTCGTTTACTCGGCCTATCGTGTTATACCGTGGGTTTCCTTTATGAAAAACGTTTCTCGTCCCATCGCGAACACGAAAATTTCCATTGTCATTTAATTAACAAAAAGATGGTGTCGACATGGCAATACATGTCAGAATATTTCTTCACATTCCATAACGAAGTATCTTTTCTCCAACGACCCAAGGAAATAATAATATCTTTTTTATTACCGATTTTTTAAAATTATTTTATAATTTTCATTCAATTTTGAGTTTTAAGAAATTTTTGATTAATGTTTTTATTTGGCTATTGTACTTTCTATAAATATTAATTTCTTTACTGTTTCATTTCTGAAGACGCATTGGTCTGGTTGATAAATTTTCGTTCCCAATTGGAAATTCTACGACAAACGGAAAATCAATTGCAATCCGATTTATCGATCTTCGGTATCAGCCAACCGGTCTCCCTCGAGTTGAACAACGTCGAAACGGTACATTATTTATTTTCGACGTTCGCATAAAAATGTCGTCTCGCACTCGTCCAAACAAAAAAATGTAACGTTGCAAAATTTCGAATCAGGACTTGACAGCTATCGAACTCGTTTGGAAATTGACCGACGAGTGGGACGAAGCTTGGGAACAGTACAAAACTGGGAATTTTTGGACGATCGAGATCGATGAAATGGATGTCACTGCGAACGCTTTGCTTCGTAAATTGACGAGACTAGCTAGACAATTGCAGGAAAAAGACTGGGAAATTGTCGAAAATTCAAGGTACCATTTTCATTTTACAAAATCCGTATACAAAATTATAATACTCGATAACAAAAATAATAAAAATGTACAAAATCTCAGACAAGAAATTTGTTTTTTTTGGAATTATCTCAAAACTTTTTTTCTCCACAAAAATGGAATTATTTCAAAACATTTCTTTTTCTCCACAAAAAATCTTCTCGATTTCTGTACAATTGTAAGATCGTTTCGTTCAGAAATCGAGTGGACATATTTCGACGAACTTTGCCTCTGATAACGGATTTGAAGAATCCAGCATTGCGCGAACGTCACTGGAAAAAGGTAAAAGAAACCGTCGACTGTGATTTCGACGAGACGTCCGAAAATTTTACCCTGGATGCGGTGGCTGCGATGCAGATGCAAAATTTTGCTGAACGTATTGGCGATATATCGACCGCGGCTACGATGGAGCTCGCTATTGAGACGGTACCGTACTAGCTAACATTCCAAGGGAAAAATACTATTGAAATATCCGACAATGCGAGAGACCCACCAACCTTCCTCTCTCGCTTTTCATTCCCTCAGACATCATTTTGTCTCTCCTGTATCGAATCTTTGCTCCGAAAATTTTTCTCTCCTTCCCCCCGAACTTCTCTCCAATGCGATCACCGCGAGTGCACATACCTCGTGCATGGATTTTCTTTTTTCAATCCTTTCGTGCCTCTTTCGAGAACCACTTTGGCGCTCGAACGTCAAAAAAATATTCTTACCGGCCTGAAGCATCTTTATTCTCGACCTAGACTAGAAACTAGAGGTTGTAGGTCGAATGGATATATGAGAAAATTATACGAATATTACAATCTTCCATGGAAAATTAACAAATGGAAAATGGAGAAAAAAAAAGAATTTTTGTGGATGAGAATTATGGGTGGAAAGTGAAATTGGATTTTTGCAACGTGTTGTGAAATTTATTATCTGCTTGAATTTATAGACGACCAGGGAATCTTGAATTAATTCAAGATGGTGGAGAGATAAATTGTTCTTTCTTTCAAAATTTTACACAAAATATTTCCACTTTTTTGGATTTTTACTCTTATTGTATTTTTTGAAAGCGTTCCAACTTATTTTTCTTCTGTTATTTTCTTTTGATAGTATCAGAATTTGTGAAATATCATTGAAGTTTGGAAAAACATATCCATCGAAGTGATACTTTGCATAGGAAAAGCGATTTTCAAAAATAATTGGATTTTTGCAACATGTGAAATTTATTATCTGCTTGAATTTATAGACGACCAGGGAATCTTGAATTAATTCAAGATGGTGGAGAGATAAATTGTTCTTTCTTTCAATATTTTACACAAAATATTTTCACTTTTTTGGATTTTTACTCTTATTGTATTTTTTGAAAGCGTTCCAACTTATTTTTCTTCTGTTATTTTCTTTTGATCGTATCAGAATTTGTGAAATATCATTGAAGTTTGGAAAAACATATCCATCGAAGTGATACCTTGCATAGGAAAAGCGATTTTCAAAAATAATTGGATTTCTGCAACATGTGAAATTTATTATTTGCTTGGATTTATAGACAACCAGGGAATCTTGAATTAATTCAAGATGGTGGAGAGATAAATTGTTCTTTCTTTCAATATTTTACACAAAATATTTTCACTTTTTTGGATTTTTACTCTTATTGTATTTTTTGAAAGCGTTCCAACTTATTTTTCTTCTGTTATTTTCTTTTGATAGTATCAGAATTTGTGAAATATCATTGAAGTTTGGAAAAACATATCCATCGAAGTGATACCTTGCATAGGAAAAGGGATTTTCAAAAATAATTGGATTTTTGCAACATGTGAAATTTATTATTTGCTTGGATTTATAAATTTTACAGAAAATATTTTTAAACTTTTCGACTTTTACTTCTATTCTCTAATTTTATATGTCGAAATCATTCCAGCTTATTTTTCTTCCATTATTTTTTTTAATCATATCAGAATTTGCGAAACATCATCGAAGTTTGGAAAACCATGCCTATCGAAATGGCACCTTACAAAGAAAAAGGGATTTTCCGATTGAAAACTGTCGATGAAATTAATCAAACATTGGAGGATCATCTGGTTCAATTATCCGCGATGAAATCAACCAGGTAAGAATATTACAATCAAACCACATTTTTTCAAAAGTCGTAAAAAAGAAAATTCATATATTTTCGTTGAAATTCTTATCTCTGTTTTTACAAACATTTTCGATGAAGTAATATTTTTTCAAATTTACGATTTATATTATTTTACCAATTTTCAGTTTCGTCGAACCGTTCGCAGTGGAAGTCGATTACTGGGAAAGAGCTCTGTCGACAGTGGGCGAAGTGCTCGAAATGGTGCTTTTCGTTCAACGTGGCTATATGTATCTCGATAATACGTTCCACGCTGAGGATATCAGAAAACAATTACCCAAGGAAACCGAAGATTTTGACAAGCTCACCGACTGTTGGATAAAAATTACATCGAGAATGGCTCAAGCTGGTCTAGCATTGCCAGCTTGTCAGGAACCTCGTACGTTTGTTTAAACAAAACTTCATTTTTTTGCACGACGTATAAAATTTCCTTTTCCTTTATTTTTTTACATCAATTAATTTAATTGATTTTATTTCTGAATTTTGATTAAATGGCAAAATAATTTTAAGGACAGAAAACAATATTTTGAAATGAATTCTGGAGATTGAATTTAAGGTTTGATTGGAATTTTTGTGTGCGGATCGAGGTTAAAAAATGAAGAAATTTTTAACAAAAAATCACGTTAAGAGGAAGTCGATCGTGATTATCGGAGTGATAAGTATTGTTCTCCTCAGCTCGGCTACTCGAGCATTTGAACAAGCTCAACGACGAGGTAGAGGCTATACAGCGTGCTCTAGAGCAGTACCTCGAAACGAAGAGGCACGTCTTCCCGAGATTTTACTTTATCTCGAACGACGATCTACTGGAGATACTGGCCAACTCAAGAAAACCCGATCTTATTCAGCCTCACATCAATAAACTCTTCGACAACATAAAATCCCTAAAGCTGATTAAAGTAAATGAAAAACCAATTAATCTCAATTTCTCATTCATGACGTTATAAATTCCTCGAATCGTGAAATAAAAATTATCCATTTTCGAGCATTCCGTTCTAAGAATACAAAATTTTTTTTTTTTTTTTTTTTTTTTTGAAAAAAATATTCCCAGGAGAATTTAAGGATTAAAATTGATAACGTATAAAAGTAATTTTTGTTCTTTTGTAATTGATTAAAATCCAATTATCAATGTTATTGAATATTCGCTGTTACAAATTTTGAAAAAATGACAAATTTGTAATATTTATTTCAGAAAAATTGTAAATTCAATTTATTTAATTTTTGTCCATTTTTTATTTTATCTTTATCTGTCGATAAAAATCTAGAAGACCGCAGATTTTTATTTCAAACTTGTCTATTTAGTTGGTTCGAGATAAAAAAAGAGAAATTCTTTTTTTTGCAAGCGTCTCGTTTCAAGATTAAAAAAAATTATTTTTTTGGAAAAAATATTGCCAGGTCAATTTCAGGATAAAAAATTGACAATGTAGAAAAGTAATTTTTATATTTTTCTAGACAGTTAAAATCAAACTATCGACATCATTGAATATTTGCTGTTACAAATTAAAAAAAAAAGAAACGACAAATTTGTAACATTTATTTTAGAAAAATTATTAATTCAATTTATCCAATTTTTATTCAATTTTTATTGTATCTAATCGATTCGAATCAATTTATCAACGTTATTGAATATTCGTTATTACATATTTCGAAAAGATAACAAATATGTAATATTGATTGCAGAAAAATTGTAAATCCAATTACTTAATTATTTTTTTATTTTTATTCATCGACAAAAATCTAGAAAAATGCAAATTTTTAATTCAATCTCGTCCATTTGGTTGGCCCGAGATAAAAAAATCAAAATTCTTTTTATTTTGGATTCCCACTAATCCGTTAATACCAAAAATTCCCCAACCTTGATAACCTCACCGACTGACTCAGAAAATTGAAAATATAAACCTCGTTACTTCCTCATTTTCTTCCCCTCGACACAGTTCCAAGTCGCGAAAACCAAAAGTATGAGCTACTTTTTTTCGGTACTTTTTCCTTTTACGATCGAGTTCGAATAAAACTTGTAACGACGTCGATCTACGAATTAACACTTTCAACTTCCGGTTTTTCACTCGTCCCATTTCCAACCACGTACAATATTAATAATATTTCATAAACGAACAATAAAACTAAAGAATTTTGTCACGGTTGTTTGTGCAGTCGATCGCTGGAAAACATTTGGCCGAAGGAATGTCCTCGAGCGAGGGCGAATACGTCGAATTCCTCCAGCCGGTGATCCTCGAGGGTCAAATCGAGTCCTGGCTCTGCGAAATTGGTAAGAAACTTAACTTAGTTAATTCTACATTAACTCCCACATTATTATGCTTTACGACTTTGATATAAATAACGAAACACGAAGAAAAATTCTTCCTCGTTTCGAGTCACCGGAAATGCAGAATTCTGAACGCAGTTTCGTTTGTTTTGTTTCTTTTTTTTTCTTGTTTTTTTAATTCCTCGTCGAGAGAGGGACTGGTAATGAAATTTACTTCCTTGTCGACTCGAATGACTGGAATTTTTTTTGTCCCAGCTCGGGGAAAGAGCTAATCTCATTTTGCGACCCTTGGCTATCTGATTACCTGTCGTTCCTCGCTTTAGAACCCCTTCGCCTCTCCTCCTTGTTACCCTTTATACATGTATATATTTGCTTTTTTTTCTCTTGTCTTTTTTTTTGTTATTCTCTTTTTTCTTTTATTTCATTCCTTCAATAGAAAGAGCTATGCGAGACTGTCTGCGTGAGGTACTGCGACAGTGCAGAAGTGGACTGCGAAAAATGCTTGGAAAACGTGACAAGTGGGTGAGGGAGTGGCCAAGCCAACCGGGAATAACGGCGACTCAGATACAATGGACCAACGACTGTACTCGAACGCTCCTTCATTGCAAGTGAGTTGATTCGCTTTGAGAAACTATAGGCATCTTTCTATTAGGCAACTAATGGGTAAGATTTTCAAATTAGTTTTTATAGGAATGGAATATTGATTCGTAGTAAATGAGATTTATAATTTTACAAATTTCGAACCTTATCTTCGATAAGAAAATTGTCCAAGATCGAGTTGGTCTCGTTCAAATCTTTCTTCTTAAATTCATTATTAGTGGATTCACTTCAATTATTTATAAATAAATTTCTGCAATAGAAAAATAAATAAAAAATAAATGTTCGAATAATTAAATTAGAGATAATTTGTATGATAATAAAAATTCCTCATTAACTGATTAATTAATAGCTCAAAGTCGAATCGTACGAGGATACGTTTGAGGATTTTTCACTTTAATTATTTATAAATAAATTTCAGCAACAGAAAAATAAATAAAAAATAAATGTTCGAATAGTTAAATTAGAGATAATTTGTATGATAATAAAAATTCCTCATTAACTGATTAATTAATAGCTCAAAGTCGAATCGTACGAGGATATGTTTGAGGATTTGTCACTTTAATTATTTATAAATAAATTTCTGCAACAGAAAAATAAATAAAAAATAAATGTTCGAATAATTAAATTAGAGATAATTTGTATGATAATAAAAATTCCTCATTAACTGATTAATTAATAGCCCAAAATCGAATCGTACGAGGATATGTTTGAGGATTTGTCACTTTAATTATTTATAAATAAATTTCTGCAACAGAAAAATAAATAAAAATATAAATGTTCGAATAGTTAAATTAGAGATAATTTGTATGATAATAAAAATTCCTCATTAACTGATTAATTAATAGCCCAAAGTCGAATCGTACGAGGATACGTTTGAGGATTTGTCACTTTAATTATTTATAAATAAATTTCTGCAACAGAAAAATAAATAAAAATATAAATGTTCGAATAGTTAAATTAGAGATAATTTGTATGATAATAAAAATTCCTCATTAACTGATTAATTAATAGCCCAAAGTCGAATCGTACGAGGATACGTTTGAAGATTTTTTTTGATTTACGACATAAAAATCCATGTTTTTCTGGAAAAATCTGAAAAAATTAAAAAAGAATGTCCATGACAATTCGTTTGGTTGTGGAGAGAACGCGGAGTTGAAAATGCATAGCAATGACACATGGCATTCGCACGGTGGGTTACAGTGGCAGCGTCGAGAAGAAACAAATAAAAAAATCTGATGACTTTGGCGAAATGACAGTCGCCGGCGAATTCGCTTGATGTATAGTTTCGAGCCAGTGCCAGGCGACTGTCGGGCTGACTTATAGCCTCTCAGCCACTCCTGTACGACGCAGTCTCAACATCTGCTCGAAAATGAAATTGAGACTTTTCCACTGCGCACGTACTACGATTTCAAGAACAATTCGAGACGCAATCTTAAAACCAGTCTTTGATTATTTTTCAAACAGATTTTTAAATCGTTGATTCAATTATTTTTCAATCAAGTATCAAGAATGAGTCTCAATGAAAATGATGGACTAGAGAAAAAATTCGTTAAGTAATTTATAAAATTGTAATTGGGACAATTTTTGATGAAATCAAGAAAGATTTGTTCACAATTTTCTGTAACTCGAGTTGGATTCTGTATAAATATTTACAGTTTCTGAGAATTCATGGGAATCCAATTTCCATTTTCAGGTTGAAAATTGTATCTCATGAGTGTTACGTTAATTCCCACTTCTGTTTCGGTCCGAGACTTGCGAGATCTGCCTCGATTCCCATTTGAGTCTATTAGCGAGTACCAGGTACATTCTCAGTCGAGTAATTATTCCTCACACGGATTTTATAGCAACGACCTGGAAACACACTTACAAAATTGCTTCTTACCCGGATTTCATGGAAACCTGTACAGTTTCCCAGCTACCACTTTACATTTCGCGAAACTCACCCCCGAAACAACAAAATGACACTTATTTCTTCTCGTAGATTTTGGTGATAAACTCTTGGTTCATTTTTTACAACAGTCACCCCTAGTCGAGTAAGACATTTATTTTCCCTCAAAAATTTAGGGGTTCAACTCACACTTCAGATTCTACGAAAACCACCCCCTTGCTAGTCGAGAGAGGCACTTTTTTCCTAGATTTTAGGGGTGAAGTTCGAGTTTAACTTTATGTCCATTTCTAGATTTTCCCATTTGATTTGTCAGTTTAACGTCTATATTTTTGTTTTCAAACCAACCAGAGCCACCCTTGTCGAAAGGAACCATTCGCAATGTTCCAGTGGTAATATTTTGGTCTAAAATGATAACTATAGGTATAACAACGAGTATTAAGATTCAAGTTTAACTTTGTGTCCATTTCTAGATTTCTCCATTTGATTTATCAGTTTAACGTCTATATTTTTGTTTTCAAACCAACCAGAGCCACCCTTGTCGAAAGGAACCATTCACAATGTTCCAGTGGTAATATTGTGGCCTAAAACGATAGGTATAGGTATAATAACGAGTATTATGATGCAAAACGTACATCGAGTAATGACAGTCATCATCGGGTTATGGACTTGATGCTACAGTTACACAGTTTGACCATAGGGGATGAAGAAATATGCAAATTACAGGAATATTTCGTAATATTATATGGCGTAGACTGTTACGTACCAAGCATGATAGAGAGCCCCAAGAGAGAGAGAGAGAGAGACAGACAAACAGGCAGACAGAGACAGAGATAGAGACAGACAGTTAGGCAGACAGAGACAGAGACAGAAAGAAGGAGGGAGACAGAGACGAAGAGAGAAAGGGGGAGAGAGAGACAGAGAGGGATGAAGGAAAGTGAGTACTGCTTTGCAACACGTAAATTCACTAAACACACATATATGTACGACGTAGCACGTACCTAGATAGCTACGAGGATACCAGCAGGATTGGTTGACTCGGACGATGCCTTAAGCGAGCTGGCCAGACACACCACTCTAATAAGGCGAATTTTGCATATTCCGGTACCCTCTCGTTGCTCACACCATGACCAGGGGTTTCGTACACGCCCAACACCCACCCTACTGGCTATCCTCACTTTCCCCAAACGCCCCTCCCTTGCCCTATTCTTTTTGGTATTCTCATAGCTTCTCTGTTTCTCGAGGTACCTAAATCTCTCTTTTCAACACGTTCCCATTCTATCTTCTGCCATCCCTTAGTTTCTCCTCGCTCAATCTACCCTCTCGTACCTCTCCAACTACACCAATCTCTCCCTCGTTCATACTTCTTCCACTCGTATCATGTACTGGGTGCGCTGAAAAGCCACGACGAGAAAATGGGTTTTGTGATTATTGTGTTATTGGAAAATGCGAGGATCGATGAGAACAAAATTTTTGATTTTGATTCGTGTCTGGAATTAATTAATTTTTAATTTTTTTGTTTAATTACGATAAGGTAATTAGAATTTTTACGGGGGTTGTTATAAGTGCCCTCAGCCCAGGTGGCATCCCTCGAGAGCAAGGATAAACTATCTCGGTCGGTAATGCAGATTCGTTCGTGACGATTTTTCATTTTGCCTAATGATCAATAATCGCTCAATCGTCTCACTCTCTCGTAACATTGATTCTCATCCGTGCGATATATTCGCTAGGGGTAAACTACCCCGAGTGAATTCCGGGAAATTGCGTTGAATCGACGCGAATTGAAACGTGTTAACGCACACTGTGGAGAGAAAAAATCACGTAGGATACGATTTCAATTAAGCGATAGATTGGGGGATGAAAAAAAAGGATCTTCCTATTTTTACACGCGAATGTCATTTCGTTATGCAAAGGTAGGAGGAGCGTATAGTTCCCTTCAAAAAGGAACAAAACAAAAAAAAAAGGAAAAATTCGCAAGTTTGTAAAATCTAAACGGCTCGCTCGATCCTTTTCGAACTCAATAACGAACAATGTTTCGTAATAGTCTATTTGTGTGAAAAGTTATCGCTCTATTTACGGACTCGAGGAACGGAGGTACGAGTGAATGCATCTCCGCGAAAAAATGTGCCGGCGAGGAGTTGGGGGTGTTCCACTACCGTGTAAAACTTAAGCCCTTCCGAAGTTATAGAAGTTTGAATTTTTCTACCGCATATCTTCTTCCCCCTTGCAGACGCACACCGAGCCGCAAGCATACTCGCATTCATCTACACACCCTCAAGCGCACACGTACACTCACGCGCATGCACACTCCCACGCGCGGTCATTCGCGCATGCGCTCTCACACGCGCGGTCACTCGCGCATGCGCCCGAGCGCCCCCCACTCTGCCACGCGTACACACTCTCCGCGCATATACACCGCTGCGCGACACACCATCGCGCATTCGCTCTCTCACGCGTATGCACCCTCGCGCATACACTCTCCCCCACACGCAGGCACGCGCATGCGTACATACAATTAATTCTATCTCGCGGTGTATTCGACATCGATATCGCGCAATAATGCTCGTTCGTTAATACAAATTTTTGGACACCCTATATTATTTCCTCTCTTCATTTCTTTCTATTCTCATTCTCTCTTGCCACTACAATCTCTTTCTCTCCGTTCATTCCCGGTTTTCTTCCACCTTCGGACCCTATTCCTCGTTTGCATATACCAGCGGTGTCGTGAATAATTTACTTCGCTGCACCCTCGAAAATCCTGCACAACCGCCACACCACTAGCACCACCGTTACTACCACCAACGCCCTGGCATCATCACGTTGGGGATGAGAGGCCGTGAGGATGGGAGAGGGAGGGCTTGCTTTGCACACGAATAAAATTCGTCCGAGAAACTGGAAGCCATCCCACGAACCCATCGTGCTAGCACAAAATTCGGTCGTTCCCGGTAGTCATAGTGACACAGGCGTATCCAGGAACACACTTCGTAATGAAAACCCAAGAAAAAGATGGATGATAAATAAAATAGGGTCTCGTGTAGGGTCCAAGATGGGGAATGGTGTAGAAAACGACTATTCGGATAAGAGAAATGTGATTCGATGCTGCGAACGAGGTCAACGCTCCTCCATACGTTACGTCCTACGTCGGTTACTATTTCCAGCGAACTGTTGACCATGCATTCCTTATCAATCGGATCCTCTCGCTATGGTGGAGAAAAAAAACGAGCCCCAAAAATGACGATTCTGCAAGTATTTGCGGGGGATGTGAATCATTTATAATAAAAAAAAAAGAAAAAAAATTGAAAATTGATATACGCTTATGGAATTTTGTTTCTAGATTAGAAATGATGGATTTATTTTAACAAAAAATAATAAGTTCGAAAATATTGGGCGATGAGATTTTATTTTCTTTATTTTTGGCTAGGGGTAGGTTCGGGGATGAAATTATGCTCGGTGCGAAGAGCGTGGCTTTTATCCCAGGCAAGCTTTCGGTACTTGTACTTAATGTGTGTTATATATTCGCCGAATATTTTCCCACCCCTGAAATCCAACGACCCCTTTTTATGACGTTTCTCTCACCCTTGTTTTGGTAATGGACATTTATTTTAATCTTGACATCGCAGAGAAATTAATTTTTGTTCTTAAATTTCATGGGGCAGAAAAAAAAGGCTGGGAGCTAGTTTTTTACGTGTGATATAATGTTCCGTTCATTCGAAACGTAAATTCATTGTTTCGGCAGGTTGGAGAATTATTTATCCCCGGCGTTTATTAATAGCGATGAATTAATGTCGATACGAAAATTTATTGCTGTTAAATTCATTCTCGAGGTAGGGAATCGTGTTGAAATTTATTATTGATTTTCAGGGTGCTCGACTCGAAGAAGCCGTTGAAGAAATTGAGAAGAAAACAGAATCAGGCACTGGGAAAATACTCGGAAGCTATAAAAGGAAATCTCAATAAATTACAACGCTTGAAATTCAAGGCGATCGTTGTCATAGAGATTCATGCGCGTGACGTCATCGAGAAAATGTACAAAATTAGTAAGTTCAATGAGAATTTGTTCAAAATATTGATAAGTTTCAATTTTAACTTGATTTTTTGTTTATATTTGTATTTTTTCAAAAACATTTCAGAGAATGATTTTTTCGAAGAAAATCGATTGAATTTTTTAACGTTTTTTTAATGTATGTTAAATAAATGTGCGATTGAACAATGAAAGAATATGAATTATGCAGGAAAGTCGATGTATCGATCGTTTTATTTTACAGACTGCCGAGACGTTTCCGCTTTCGAGTGGCTCTCACAATTGCGATTTTATTGGGACAGAGACATAGATGACTGTATCATTCGACAAACGAATACCTTTTTCGTTTATGGCTACGAGTACCTCGGCAATTCTGAACGTCTCGTCATTACACCGTTGACTGATCGGTAACTCAATTTATTCAATCTTCGAAAAAAGAAATTAAACCGTATTATAATTAATTACAGATAAATTGTCAAAAAATATATACATTCTCTCAAAACCGGGAAAAAAATTTTTAAATCTTAAAACTAGCTACTAAAATAATACCAACGAAATAGTGACTTTCAATTTTAATTTATTTTCACTGAAAAATGAAACAAATTTTATTATTTGAATTTCTCAAAAATAGCACGTACCTAGTAACATACATAGCAAAAACTGAAACAGTATT
Source organism: Netelia fuscicornis (assembly GCA_946811545.1). Lineage (NCBI taxonomy): Eukaryota > Metazoa > Arthropoda > Insecta > Hymenoptera > Ichneumonidae > Netelia > Netelia fuscicornis. The sequence goes on from OX328014.1 coordinate 8,257,824, forward strand.
TCAAAATCTTGAAACTAGTCACAAAAATAAAACCAACAAAATAGTTGCTTCTAATTTTAATTAATTTTTGCTGAAAAGTAACATACAGGGCAACAACTGAAACAAAATTTCAAAATCTTAAAACTAATCACAAAAATAAAACCAACAAAATAGTTGCTTCTAATTTTAATTAATTTTCGCTGAAAAATGAAACAAATTTTACTATTTGAATTTCTCAAAAATAGCACGTACCTAGTAACATACATAGCAAAAACTGAAACAAAATTTCAAAATCTTAAAACTAATCACAAAAATAAAACCAACAAAACAGTGGCTTCCAATTTGAATTAATTTTCCCTGAAAAGTAAATAAAATTTCATTATTTGAATTTCTCAAAAATATCACGTACTTAGTAACATACATAGCAAAAACTGAAACAAAATTTCAACATCTTAAAACTAATCACAAAAATAAAACCAACAAAACAGTGGCTTCCAATTTTAATTAATTTTCGCTGAAAAGTGAATAAAATTTTATTATTTGAATTTCTCAAAAATATCACGTACCTAGTAACATACATAGCAAAAACTGAAACAAAATTTCAAAATCTTAAAACTAATCACACAAACAAAACCAACAAAATAATGGCTTCCAATTTTAATTAATTTTCCCTGAAACGCGAATAAAATTTTATTATTTTATTTTTTCAAAAATAGTACACCTGCTATTAAAAAGAAAATGGGCAAATTGGGGGATGCATTTGTTAATTTTATAACGAGGTGGCAAAGCACCGGGCGCGAGTACATAGGTGAAACTTGCTGGGTGAAAGTGTCCTAAGATTAAGGTAGTACGAGAGGGAGGGGGGGGGGGGCAAGGAGGAAGTAGGGTCTTTAATGAGCTGTACAATCTGGAATCTAGAATAGCAGTAGTGTCGACCCGGTATTAATCGTTGCAGCAGATGCGCGTTACTACTGCCGGTGATTACAAGCTATTCGTGATACTCTCGTAGGATGGCAAATGGTCTGGTTACACAGTCTCGAAATTGGCTCACCTATCAAGTTGGTGATTATTTGTTAATAATAACTGTCGCTGGTTAACACCACTTCACACGTGGAACAATTGTTTGACTATGAAGCATGCTCGGTTCTGGGACTCGGAGAATCAGGATTACGATTGATCTCACCAGACCGACTTTGGCCGGAGTCGACCGCACAAGGGTCGATAATTCCGGCCCATTTCATCTTGAAGGGCGTAACAGACCGGCGACGGAGGAGGTCGAGCGGAAGTTTATACTAAAATTACCAACGTTATTGCCACGATAAAATTAACCTACAGAAAGAAAAATCAGAGATTATATATCGAGCTTTTCAAAAGTAATCGTAAGCAAATGATTATTTATTGTTGATAAACATTTTTTTTTATTACTCGATGTTTGCAATGCCAAAGTTACAGGTAGTTCAAATTTGTTGGATGACGATAGAGGACAAAAATCTTACAACGATAAGACAGAAAAATTTATAAAGAAAATTGAGAGTTCGTGTGGACGATAAAAATTTGAGGAATGTTTTAATGAATAATCGAAGAATCGGAGAATTTCGTGTAAGGTCAATTCAATTCGGATTTCGTATGTGGAGATCTGGCTCCATGCTTCCGTCGTAGGTATCGAGCATCGCGACGATGTGTACGAGCTACGGGCGTAACCAACTCGAGAAACTCACATTGTATAACGACGTAGCATCGTTCGGCTACGAAGGGAGGGCGGACGGCAAGGGACGAGGGCTCTTGATTGTTAACCGGAATATCGATTTAATCTTGATAAAAGGGTGAAACCCGGTAGTCTAATTTATCAGCAGAGACGTGTCTCCCGATAAATCTTTTCCTGTACTCACGGATTTGTTCCATCCGCCTCGATACTTTTCTACCGCTCCAACTGTTCCTACAAGCGGCGGTGCATGTCGTTAGTATATCGACTTTAACGGTCCATTCACTTAGCCGATTACTACACTACTGGGGGGGAATTGAGAACTTTGGACGTTGCATCCCCGTGATTTACTTATTCTTTACTGTTTTATCGACGTACGAAGAAACATAACCTCAATTCGGATACAACGTTTCAAAGTGACGATTTACAGCTGATCGAATCAATGTTTTCCTCGAAACTATACGTCCTTGGGTCTTTCGAGAATATTTTCTTTTCTATCTAGTGGTTTATTTTTATTCACGCGAGGATAAGTATACGGGTTCATTTATAAGACACAGTGTGACACCCTGCGTCCACTTCGAAAATGCGATTGGGGAATTCTCCAGGTTGGGACAACGGATCGTAATCAAATTGGGTTTGGCTACTGCAGAATCGTGGCAAGTGTAACTGAGCTAAATTTGACGTCGATCGGTTGAGCCGTTTTGGAGAAATTGCGAATTGCGTTTTTCCTGTCACGTAGAAAGAGCGAGTATAACCTATACAACTACGTCATAAGTATGTATCTCTCGAGGAACACCTCAGTTATCGATTGGCTGGTCGTTGGGTTTAATCCGTTAACTAGAACCGTAACAGAATCAATTTGTGTGAAGACTTATATCGTAAGGCATTTGTAAGAAATCGCTCGGGTGCAGTAATCGTTATTCAGGTTGTTTGCTAATTGCGCCATCGACGGCTTCAAGGTGCTTCGATACGGCAATAACGCCGGTAGAACCTGACCCGCGTTCATCCGTTCGTTCTAATTAGAGCCATTAGCCAAATTTCCTGGACCACCGCACGTGGTCGAACCAACGTTCACTACCGACCTCTTGCCCCAAAATCTCGGCTCGTGTTCCGTGCCGACGACATGCACTCTCAGCGCCCTCTTTATTCCGATAATGCTTGTTGGATAACATAGACGAGGTCGGATAGACGCTGAGAGCGACATCTTTATCGTCCGTTGATCATAACCTAAAACAACTATCCTCGGGTCAATGTTTTCTTTCCATTTTCGATCCCTTTCTTCGTGTTTGTTCCACTTAGTGCTCACGGATGTTTGATCATTAGTGCAACTCCGATCGTTCGGATACACCTTGCTGTTTATTGTTTAACTAAGCAGCCGTTTAGCTCGATCGCTTTGCCCGCCTCGCAGTCGATTTGTGTAATGTACTTTGTTTTAGTATTTGTCCGGGGTTGGGGCGTCTCCTAGTTGCCGCAAGAGGGCGTCTCTGTAGAGGTGCTTGTGCGAGGGCGTATCTATGCAAAGAGGCAAGTGCGGATCATGCTTCTCACCGATACTCCCACGCAAATTCACGGATACTTGCGCGCGAAGAAAAGTGTTCGTAAGTTTCAGTGACCGTGGGCGAAGATCCATGAGTAGTGTTAAGAGCCATCAAGCGCACTGGACCAACTCGATATCGAGGGTATCGCCTCTTGCGGCGAGTATACCAATTAATGCAGCGCACACTATGTACGTGGTGCATATGCACAGCACGTACGCCGAGCGCGTTGGTAGTGTGCGCGTAGTACGACTACAAAATGGCCGCTCACACGTGCCTGGCGTCTCGAATGTTTCTTCGACGATTATTTTGCAGGTTCTTCACGAATCAACGCGAATTTTTTTTAGAACATTTATTAAACTGGCACAAGTCTGTACGTAGTTCGATGAGTAGTCTCGGATGTGTTTGGAATTGATAATAATATCACTTACTTACCGATACAAAGCTCATCGTGGCAGACTGCATTAACTTGGAAAACTGTTTAAAGAATTGTTATTTTCATAGTTTTATAACAACAGCTCTCATTTAGTTACATTCAAGGAATAAATTGAATGTAGAACTTCAAATAACAAGCTGAATCTTTACAAATTTGATCTCTTGGAATTAATTATGTGTTTCTTTGTACCCTCAGATGTTACATAACCTTAACAACAGCTCTCCATCTCTACCGCGGTGGCAGTCCAAAGGGGCCTGCAGGAACCGGAAAGACCGAAACTGTAAAAGATCTTGGCAAGGCGCTTGGCTTCAACGTTATTGTGCAAAACTGCTCCGAGGGTTTGGACTACAAAAGCATGGGAAGGCAGTTTTCCGGTCTATCGCAAACTGGGGCATGGGGTTGCTTTGACGAGTTTAACAGGTAGAATACAAACGTTACGAAACAACCCTTAGTACTGAAAATTAAATGGTACAAAATAATCTTACCATTCTTTACTTTATCGTTGCCAGGATAAATATCGAAGTGCTCTCCGTGGTGGCCCAACAAATTCTCTCAATATTAACCGCCCTTGCGCAAAGGTTAACTAGGTTCGTTTTCGAGGGCGACGAAATATCTCTGGTCCACACTTGCGGAATTTTTATCACGATGAATCCAGGCTACGCTGGACGAACGGAACTCCCGGATAATCTCAAATCCATGTTTCGACCAATTTCCATGATGGTTCCTGACAGCAGCATGATCGCTGAGATCAATCTCTTTGGCGAGGGATTCCAAAATACTCGTATACTCGCGAAAAAAGTACGTCATAACGAATTAACGTGGAAAATCCTTCAACGTCATCAACGTATCTTGGTTTTATTCTATCCGACCCGAATCAAAATTCTGTTGAAAATCCTAGAAATTGACGTTAGCGAGACTGGGAGAGTCTCACTGGCGTTGTAAAAGACGTACGCGTGATAATTTTCCATTGAGAGAGTCAACGCGAGTTTCGTCAAACTCCGATAAAAATCCGGTCTGAAAAACGATTTTGCACCGTAAAGTCCAGGTGGGAAATCATTTCTCACCCCTTGCGGAATCCGAGAGTCTCACGGGGTTACACAGTTGGAAATTGATCCGGAACGTATCGAACTGATTCCCAGGTGACTTTCTAGATCGATGATCCCCCACCTGGATGTTTTTTTCGTTTTCACCGGACCATGATTTTGAATTCTTTCACGTGGCTACCTAACTGTTATACAACGTGACAATTACACAACTGTGGAGCAAATGCAGAAACTATCGTGACGAAAATGTCAGGCTTTGCACGTTGGTCTGTAGCGACCATCCGCTAAACCATTCATATCGATTGACAGCGCTGAGAGGCGGTTGGGTGCGAAGGGAGGGTTGGCAAAATGAGGATGGGTGCAGGGTGTAGTCCTGTACGATTCAGCTAGGGTAAATTCGCTGACCCTCGCCAATCTATTTTTTTCTCTCTTTTCACTGGAAATGAATAAATTCTGATTCGCGCGCGATCCTTCGCGCTATAGTACGTCCCTTTCGAAATTACGTCGACGTGATGGGTTTGATTGGAAATAAACTTGCCTAAATCTTAGAAAATTGAAAAAAAAAAAATTGGATATTAATTGCGAAGCCAATCACGAAATAGATTAAATATCGAGTTTGAAAGATGTCTGGGAGATTGGCTCGACTGTTGAAGGGTAAAGAGACACGGTGAGTTCATGGAACGCGATAAAGTTTCTTGTACTTCTTGTGAGCAGGTGTTCACGCTCTACACACTGGCACAACAGCAGCTCAGTAAGCAGTACCATTATGACTTTGGTCTACGTGGAATTGTCACTCTGACGCGTTACGCTGGGAAGAAGAGGCGCCTCTACCCCAATTTGTCTGCCGAGGAGGTAACTTTCTCGCAATATCGGAAGCAATGAATGCAATTAAAGTTGTCGAGTTCGCGATCCTTGGGCGTTTCACCCTCTCATCCTTGCCTTTGTCTTTGCGAAGATGGACTCGGAGGGAGTTGGTGACAGATCGGATATAAGTTGTTACTTGCAATAATATTGTACACAGATCCAAGTGCTTCCACGTTCGTGAAATGCAATCCTTAAGATGCTATGACAATTATATAACAACGACCCTTATGACATTAAGGGCGCAGGTGTTTCTCATTTCATGTATAGGAACTGAATACTTGTTCACGTGTCAGAGCGAGGAAATTAAATCCATACGAAGGTACAATTCTTGTAACATTAGGGTCCTACATGCTTTTAATTAGACACGAAGGAAAGGGACCCTTGTTCGAGTAGAACCCTTGTTTAAACCCAGCAGTCGAATACACGTTTACCATATTGAGAAAATAAGTCTCTTACGAAGGAACGGCTCTTAAACAGAAATAACCCTTACACAGGACCAACCTTCATACCTAAATATGAACCTTATGAAAGAACAATCCTTATAATATCAGTGTCATACATGCTTCTACTTGACATACCAGAACACTTATTCGCACCTCATCTTGAGGGTTGACCCAGCCCTCATGATGGAATAATCCTTACAAAGGAACAATCCTCATGGCAACGTTGTACATTTCCAACTTGACATATACTCATAAAATACATGTTGATACGTCATGTTGAGGAAACAACCCCCTTACGAGACAACAACCCTTGTATAGGAACAACCCTTGTGACATTAATATCGTGTACGTTTCTAATTTGACAGATGGGAATTGGGCAGATGTTCAAACGTATTGAACGGTATCGGGCGTAGAACCGATTGAATACACCAATATTGTGGATATATGGCTCGATGAACGGTATTGTCCATTCATGGGGAAGGGGGAGTGTGAAATCGAGTAATGTGTACGTCATGTCATGGGACTGCAGAGCGAACGGACGGGTGAGGGATCGGACCTACGTGCTCAATCCTACTGTGTCTAATTGGTTCGGTCGCTGGATATACTCACCGCTATGTCTAATCCTTCTCCGGCCAATTAACTCTGTGTCCTGTGTGACCGTATCTCGTTACTCGCATGTCCACTAGGTCTAGCGCCTTACCTCGCTACGGTGTATTACCCACATGTCCAATGGGAGTGCATTCCAATTACGTCTGTGTTCAATTATGCCAGTCGTGTCATCAATGTTGATGTTCCGTGTTTCCTTTGACGCTACCAGTTGATTTGTTTTGTTTGCAATGATGTCGTAACCAGTTGGATCTGTGTTCAATTTCTGCTGTCAATTTAGTTAAGGGAACTTCTTGATGGTTTAGTTAAGGGAACTTCTTGATGGTTTAGTTGAGGGAAGTTCTTGATGGTTTAGTTAAGGGAACTTCTTGATGGTTTAGTTGGGGGAACTTCTTGATGGGTTAGTTGAGGGAAGTTCTTGATGATTTAGTTGAGGGAACTTCTTTATGGTTTAGTTGAGGGAACTTCTTGATGGTTTAGTTAAGGGAATTTCTTGATGGTTTAGTCGAGGGAACTTCTTGATGATTTAATTGAGGGAACTTCTTGATGGGTTAGTTGAGAGAACTTCTTGATGGTTTAGTTGAGGGAAGTTCTTGATGGTTTAGTTAAGGGAACTTCTTGATGGTTTAGTTGGGGGAACTTCTTGATGGTTTAGTTGAGGGAACTTCTTGATGGTTTAGTTGAGGAAATTTCTTCATGGTTTAGTTGAGGGAACTTCTTGATGATTTAGTTGAGGAAACTTCTTGATGGTTTAGTTAAGGGAACTTCTTGATGGTTTAGTTAAGGATAGTTCTTGAGGGTTTAGTTAAGGAAAGTTCTTGAGGGTTTACTTGAGGTAACATGATGTTAGCCTACTCATGAATAATTATTGGCCGTTTACTTAAGGGAATTTAGTGTTAGTTTATTTTTATGGAAAATTGTCGTTAGTTTAGCTAGGCAAATTTATCGTCAGTTTAATCAAAAGAAACTTTTATCATTTTATTTGTAGGAATTCTTGTCAGTTTAGTTAAGGAAAATTTTTGTATTTTCTTGAAGAACGTTCTTATTCGATGGATAATTGAAAATAAAATCTTCATTTATAATCCAAAGTTTTCTCATTCAACAGGTAATCATCCTCGCTATGAACGACATGAACAAAGCGAAACTAACGGCCGACGACTTGCCACTCTTCATTGGTATAACGTCGGATTTATTTCCAGGAGTGGAAGTCGTCCCCGTCAATTACGACGAGCTCATTCATTATATAAGTGAGGAGGCGAGAAAAATGAAATTGCAGGCAAGTCTTGAAATTTATTTTTTATAAAATCTCGTACTCACACTTTTACCACACTATCTTCACAATCTATTTAAACTTATGCAATTGGGAAGCGAGAAAATAAGTCGTGTGCAAATAAAATTGAATTGAAGAAATAAAATATTAACTCACATCGATTAATAAACAAACATTAATTATTAATTAATTAATCCATCGATTCTTACTCTCAAATTTTTAAAAATTATTTTTATTATTCGATGTTCTCAGCCCGTCCCAATAATACTTACCAAAGTGATAGAACTTTACGAAACGAAGAGCTCGAGACACTCGACGATGATCGTTGGGCGTTCCAACACAGCAAAATCCATGACGTGGAAGATTTTAAAAAATACGATGATCACCATGTATCAAGCTGGAAAATCAGGATTCAATTCAGTTTCCGAGTATCCGATCAATCCAAAGGCTCTGAATCTCGGTGAACTGTACGGAGAGTATAATTTATCTACCGGAGAGTGGTTGGACGGTGTTGTATCTTCCATTATGAGAAAAACGTGTGCTGGTACGATTTTACGTTTTATCCAACTTATCAAACAGTAATGTTCAAACAAGAGTCAAAATATATTATATTCTCCTGAATTTGATGAAAATAATAAATTTTATAAATTTATGCTTTTCGATAATATCAGAAAACACCCCTGAAGAAAAATGGATATTATTCGATGGACCAGTTGACGCTGTATGGATTGAAAATATGAACAGTGTTATGGACGACAATAAAGTTAGTTTTTGTTAAAAAAGAAATATACAATTTTATATTTATTTTATAACTATATGTAAAAACAATAATTAGAAAATATCTTTAAAATAATTTTAGCAAAATCTTTCAGAATGTGAAAAACAATAAAATCGATTTTCTTTGTTGAAAACAAACGTTTCTAGGTCTTGACTCTGATAAATAACGATCGAATAACGATGCCGGAGCAAGTATCATTGCTTTTCGAAGTTGAAGACCTTGCGGTTGCTTCTCCGGCCACTGTATCTCGAGCTGGAATGGTTTATAACGATTACAAAGATTTGGGCTGGCGACCACACGTTGATTCGTGGTTGGACAACTATAAAGATCAGCCAGAATTTTCAGAGGAGGTATGTTCCAACGTTTCGATACAAAACTTTAATTTTGTCCTTTCAATTATTATGTTTTTTTTTATAAAAAAAAAAACATTTACGTCTTCATTTTTTTCTGGCTAATTAATTTATTAATATGATCGAAAGTTTTTAGGAATTTATTCCGCATTTTACTTTTAAGATGAACGGACAATTCGATCGATTGGTGAATCTGGTTCTCGGATTTAAACAGTCGAAATGCGTGGAAACTATTCCGATCCCAGAACTGAATGCAGTTCAGTCCCTCTGTAAGCTACTTGAGGTTTTTGCGATACCCCAGAATGGCGTAGAGCTGGGCGAGGATAGAGACTCGTTTGACACTATATGTCGACTTTGGTTTCTTTTTTGGTGAGTAAATTCGTAGGGCGATAATCTGATTATAGCCCCCATTGAATAAATGCATGTAAGAAACGTGCAAGTCGATTTGCGAAACTTCCAAGATTTACGATTATTCAAATGGCAGCAAAAAAATAAAACACTAAAAAAAAATACTTAGTTCAAATTGTAACTTAAACTCAAAATGAAGTATAATCACATTACTTAACTTCAATTATTTAATTTCGATCAAACGACAATTTGCTCCGCACTTTCGTTTATTTGTATTTTTTATTTTTATTATAATTATATATATTAATTATAGATCTTATTGTTATTATTATTATTATTATTATTATTATTATTATTATTATTATATATTACATATTATAATTATATTATTATATTATAATAATGATATTATAATATAATATTATTATATTATATAAATAATTATTATTATATTATTATATTGAAATATAATAATATAATATTATATTATATAAATAATAATTATTATATAATAATATAATATTATATTATATAAATAATAATTATTATATAATAATATAATATTATATTATATAAATAATAATTATTATATTATAATAATAATATTATAATATAATAATATAATAATAATATGATATAAACTCAATTTTTTTTTGCCATATATATATATATATACAGCAACAAATTATAATATATTTATAAAAATATATTATAAAATAATAATTTATAAAAATATATTATAATTAACAAATTATAATATATTTATAAAAATATATTATGATTTATTGCAATCTCAATTTTTTTGCCGCGATTGATTTTGAATACAATAATTATTTCATGGTATTACGGTGACCTCCAGCAGGTCATAATTCATTCTCATACATAGTCCACACAAGGATATTTACGATTAATTAAATTAGCACACATAACAATCGAATCTAATAAATCCGGTCGAGAATAATAACGTCGGATTTTCAATTTGGCTGAGTATTTTTTTTTATTCACATTGGTTTACCATCGTTACAGTATGATATGGTCACTGTGCGCCTCGGTGGACGAAGAGGGACGTCAGAAGATGGATAACTTCATAAGGGAAATCGAAGGGTCTTTTCCTCTACGAGACACCATCTACGAATACTACGTTGACGTCAGACAGCGTAGCTTTGTCTCTTGGGAGGAAAAATTGTCGCAGACATGGAAGTACCAAGTCGGGTAACGAAAATCGCATTTTGTTACTATTTTCAGTGCGGCGGGTTGGTAAACGCGTCATATATTTTATACAGTATACAACGTAGTCCTTTCCTACCTTTCTTTCGATTCTACAAGCTCTCTTCTTGTTTGCTTTTATAAAAGGTTATTGAATTCACGATGAACGTGTATACTACGATTTGTTGCCAGTGTTGTCGTATTACTACAATGGAAATACCTCGCAATAATTTATAAAGATAGCAGTCGACCTGTTTGTTCGAATTGTAATGTCGACGTTTTCATTTTTGTCTGTAAACACAGGGAATATAATTTTTTTTAAATATTTACAGACTTATAAATATTGTTATTTCGTCGAAATTGGAAATTTGAAATTTATTTTGTTTTCATTTGTTTCATCATTAAAATTGTAAATTTTTGTTTTATTAATTAAGAAATGCAAGTTAACGGGAGGGTGGATGCAACCCTTAAATATGAAAATTGTTCCAGAACTCCGTTTTACGAAATTATCGTGCCAACGGTCGACACCGTTCGATACGAATATTTGGTAAGCGTGCTCTTATCGAATGGATTTCCTGTATTATTGGTTGGTCCTGTGGGAACTGGAAAAACGTCCACGGCGCAATCGGTGCTTGATTCCCTCGATAGGACGAAGTACAGTCTTCTCGTAGTCAACATGTCCGCTCAAACTACTTCGAACAACGTTCAGGTAGCAAGAAAACTCTCGACTACCAGCTCCGTTTATTTTCGCTTCTTCGCATCGAGTGTCGAAATAACATTAACTTACAGGAGGCAATAGAGAGCAGAGTTGAGAAACGTACGAAGGGTATTTACGTTCCGGTTGCTGGAAAAACTATGATTACTTTCATGGATGACTTCAATATGCCTATGAAAGAAACTTATGGGTCGCAGCCACCGTTGGAACTCATCAGACAATGGATCGGCTACGGATTTTGGTACATGGGAGAACTATTTTGAACAAAAAATAAAAAAACAAAAATGGAAAGTCATTAGCAATTTGATACAGAGGGCTCAGTTAACTTAGTTGTTTTAGTTAGCACAGTTGATTTACTCAACTCATTGAAGTCAAGTTAATCTACTTAACTCAAGTCAACCCAATTGACTCAACAGACATAATTGATTCATTTGAGATAGTTGAGTCAGTTAATATAGATAATTCAATGAATCACCGTTAACTCAGTTGAGATAGTTGACTCAATTAACAACTGAACTCAATTAACCCAATTTCCTTAGTTAGCACAGTTGATTCACTCAAGTCGTTGAACTCAAGTTAACCCACCTCACTCAAGTCAACCCAATTGACTCAACTGACATAATTGATTCATTTGAGACAGTTGATTCAATTAATAAGTGAACTCAATTAACCCAATTCCCTTAGTTAGCACAGTTGATTCACTCAAGTCATTAAACTCAAGTTAACCCACCTAACTCGAGTCAACCCAATTGACTCAACTGGCATAATTGATTCATTTGAGCCAGTTGATTCAATTAATACAGATGATTCAGTGAACCACAGTTATCCCAGTTGACATAGTTGTCTCAATTAATAAGTGAACTCAATTAACCCAATTCTCTTAGTTAGCACAGTTGATTCACACAACTTATTGAACTCAAGTTAACTCACCTAACTCAAGTCAACCCAATTGACTCAACTGACATAATTGATTCATTTAGACAGTTGATTCAATTAATAAGTGAACTCAATTAACCCAATTCCCTTAGTTAGCGCAGTTGATTCACTCAACTCATTGAACTCAAGTTAATCTTCTTAACTCAATTCAACCCAATTGACTCAACTGACATAATTGATTCATTTGAGCCAGTCGATTCAGTTAATATAGATGATTCAGTGAACCACAGTTAACTCAGTTGACACAGTTGACTCAATTAATAAGTCAACGTAGTTGTCCCAGTTGACTCAACCAATTCAGTTAACTCAATTAACCCAGTTATCTTAATTAACGACAGCACTAACGAAACTATATCGTTCGAGAATTAACCCCAAACATTATAATATCGATGTGCATTCGTAAAAGGTACGACAGACAGAAACAAACACGAAAGTACATCCAAAAAATGCAACTACTGGCCGCGATGGGTCCTCCAGGTGGCGGACGTAATTCGATAACGGAACGTTTGCTCACCCGCTTTAACGTTATCAACATGACATTCCCAGCAGAAAAGCAAATCAATCGCATCTACGGAACAATGTTGAATCAGCACTTATTTGATTTTCATCCGGAAGTTAAAGCACTCTGTGAGTATTTTTCGTATTGATTTCTCCCCCCTTTTTTTTCATCCATCGCGACGAACCATTACGAAAAGAATGTCTGGGAACAACGATGTTAAACTTTCGTGTCCAATGGGATGTCGACAGCCGGAGACATAATATCAGCGACCATCGAAATATACAGCAGCGTTATAGAGAAGATGTTGCCCACTCCGGCCAAGATGCACTATTTGTTCAACTTGCGAGACATTTCTAAGGTAAAGCGACGCAATGTAAACGGCGATGGTTCGACGCTTCAAGCAACGATAAGAAAAATGAGATCGGAGAGTTTTCTTTTTTTTTTTATTCGTTCTTTTCAGGTATTCCAAGGTCTGCTCCGCAGCCATAAAGACTACCAGTACTCGAAGCAGACCTTTTTACGACTATGGATTCACGAAGAGTTCCGAGTTTTCAGCGATCGAATGATTGAAGACAAGTATGCCGTTGAAATCCATTTAAAATCTAGGTCCACGCGGAACAGAATAAAGTAGAATGCACCTGCAAAGTAGGACAATTGAATTTTCGATGAGTAGAAAAAAAAAATCGTGAAAAAATAAGAGCTTTTCACGAAATTTGACCAATATTAAAAATTTATTGCAGCACGTGACATATTTAATAAACATCTTTAGTAACGTTTGCTTCGTATATTTTCAATACGGTTTAAAAAAATACGAAATTAAAGATTTTATTGCTTTGTCAAAAAAAAAAAATTCTTACGATTAATATCCGTTTCTTTTTCCAAATAAGAATGATACTTAATCGATAATTCCATATTCTCCTTAAACGTTAATAAAACATTGATTTTGCAGAGATCACGAATGGTTCGTCGTCCAACTGAGTGAAAAGCTCGGGAAATATTTTGATCTGATTTATCACAATCTTTGTCCAGAGAAGCGTTCACCAATTTTCGGTAAGTACATCCCTCTCGTAATAAATATCCTTAATGCGTCATATAGCAGGACACTTGATACGAAGAATAGTGGTCAAAGTTTCCATGGCCTTGGATTTCTTTTCTTCTCGTATTTTTCTTTGAACCAAGAACTTAAGAGATGATAGTAGGGGAGTCGATTGATTAATATAATTCTTGATATATCCAGGAAGTTTCATGAACGCTTGGAACATATACGAAGATTTGCAGGACATTGCTAAAATTCGTCGTTTCATCGAAGCTCAGATGGACGAGTATAACGCATCACCCGGAGTATTTCGTTTGGAACTAATCCTTTTTCGTGACGCGATTGAGCACGTGTGTCGAATTGTTCGGGTTATATCGCAGGTACATAAAAAATAATAGACCTTTTTTTATTGCCGTTGTATACTTTCGAATAGTTCCATAAAAATGGTATAACGCTTAAACCCGTTCGATTGTTTTCATTCATGAAAAGGTAGCAAGTTATTGGGCCAATTGGAATGCTTGATTTATTGATACATACTGAATTCTTTCGAAGGAAGTTATTATCCAATTAACTCGCTTCGATCGTTGTAACTAAATTTTAAGCCTATGTCTTATCTATGGTGATATTTTAATTGGGTTATAAATCTTCGATTAATAATTTATTTATAGCCACGTGGCAATATGTTGTTAATCGGCATCGGTGGAAACGGGAGGCAATCTCTTTCACGGATCGCTGCATATATGTGCGAGCTTAGCACTTTCCAGATCGAAGTTACCAAGCAATATCGAGTTTTGGAATTTCGGGAAGATCTCAAGACTCTTTACTCTCTCACAGGCGTGGAGGTAAAACCTACGAGCTTTCTCTTGAACGATACCCAAGTAGTCGAGGAACAGTTTCTCGAGATCGTCAATAATATGTTGAGCAGCGGAGAAGTGGCGAATTTGTACAAGAGCGACGAGATGGAGGATGTAAGTTTGTTCTTTTTCTCGTTTTTAACAAGAATTAATTAGCAAACTTTGCACGAAAGAACACAAAGTCTCGATAGATAAACGTGGATTTGGTTCGATAATGGTAACTTTAAGTAACGCGCAATATTTATTTTATTATTAATATCGATATACGATTACCACTATTTGTTGAAATATCCACGGGTTGGTGCCACTTCGATGTACGCTATAAAAAAATTTCATTGAAATTCGTTGAAAAACTGAGGAGTAATCGAATAAAGAATTCTCGAGGTGTGAAAGATGCGCTGGTGGCCATTTTGTTGTCACGCGACGCGCGCCTCCCGAGCTGCGCGGCAGACATGCGCACTAGACCGAATATGCTGTATTAATTGTTGTATTCGCTGCAAGGGGCGATAGCCTCGATATTCCTCTGGTCACGAGGATTTCTTGGCTCTCGATCATTGATGTAAAATTGCAGATAAAGAATCGGCTCACGAAGGATGCGACAAAAGCTGGAATAATTCCGACAACGGAAGCGATTTATCTATTCCTAATTCAACGAGTTCGTGCGAACATGCATGTGATACTGTGCATGAGTCCCATCGGCAACGCGTTCAGGAACCGATTGCGACAGTATCCATCCCTTATCAATTGCACTTCGATCGATTGGTTTCTTCCTTGGCCCCGAGAAGCGCTTCTCGAGGTTGGCAACAAGTTTCTCATGAATCTCAATCTCGTCCTGACGATCACCGGCGAAGATAAAGAGGTGAGCCCTTTGGTTTTGCTCTAGCCATTGGCGAGTGTCCAGGATTTGACCCCGGATGTCTCCGATACTTAAGGATTAAAAAATTATAGATCCTTCTTTTAATCATCCATTAATAAAATCGAACATAAATCATTTTAATCCTTACCCTGGATTATACTTGTAAATTTTTAATTCCTCACTGCACCAATACGTATTTCTCTTTATTTTATCTTACAGGAGCCAAGAATATCCGCCACCGCGGTGCCTATCCAGCCTCTTCCTGAAAGAATGCGCGATGCTATCGCGTCAACCTTCTCCCTGATTCACGATTCGGTGGCACAATTTTCTCGTAGAATGGCGACGGAAATGAAGCGATACAATTACGTTACGCCTACAAACTTTCTCGAGCTTGTTGCCGGCTACAAAGAGTACGTGCTCTCTTAACCCGTGGAATTCTTTTCTTCCTCGTCCTTTGCGAGTAACCTTACACACGGGAATATTTTACTACCTGTGCAAAAAAGATAAAGAAAACAAAAATACCTTTGCCCCATGCTAAATATTTTTACAAAGTATAAAAAATTATGTATTCCGTTTATCACGACCTCATCCCTCTCATTATCCTGGCCATTAATCCTTTTATAGTGTTTCCTTTTTATTAGAAGGATGCTTTTATGAAAATATTTCTCGAACGCAGTATGCTGACGGTAAAACGACACGAAATGGCGGAGCAAGCGAACAAACTTCGTGGCGGTCTTTTCAAAATTGACGACACGAGACAAAAAGTTCACGAGATGACTGGAGAACTGGAAACTACTCAGCAGCAGGTCAGCCAGTCGACGAGAGAGTGCGAGGAATTTTTGATTACTATTGTGAGTCAACGTCGCGATGCCGATGAGACTCAAAAACTCGTGACTGCCAAATCTGTTCGCATTACCGAGGAATCGAAAGATTGCAAGAAACTGGAAGAAATTGCACGAGCTGATCTCGCAACGGTGGAACCTGCCTTGAACGAGGCCATGAAGGTTGAAATTTTGATTTTTATTTTAAATATTGATTTTATTTTTAATATTTTTTTTGTAGTAAAAAATTGTTTTTTAAGCAATGTCACTCGAGGGGTTATTCTTAATTCTGAATGGAAAAGCTTTTTGAACGTCATTACGAGAACGTGTAATGAATTTAATTTGTGTCTAGATTTTCCTCTTCGTTAATACTTCGCAATTAATTTTCTCTTCATCAGGCCCTCGATGCATTGAACAAGAAGGATCTCTCGGAGATCAAATCATTCACTCGTCCTCCAGCTAAAGTGGAAATGGTAATGGAAGCTGTGATGATACTGAAAAAATCTGAGCCCACTTGGGCGGAATCGAAACGTCAGCTTGGTGACGTCAATTTTCTCAATACTGTGAGTCTGATTTTCTTTGAACTTCGAGCAAAAATATATTGTAAAAATTAGAAATGTAAAAGTTAGCAAATTATAAAATTTTGAAATTGTAAAATTACGAAATTAGAAAATTCGAAAATTAGAAAGTTAAAAAAATAAGAATTGAGAAAATTCGAAAATTAAAAAACTAGGAAATGGAAGAAACTGAAAATTAGAAATTAGAAAATTAGAAAATTGAAAAATTAGAAAATTAAAAAGTTAAAAAATTAGGAATTGAGAAAATTAGAAAACTAGGAAATCCAAAAAACTGAAAATTTGAAAATTTGAAATTGGAAATTAGAAAATTGCAAAATTAGAAAATTAGAAAATTAGATAATTGGAAAATTGGAAAATTAGAAAATTAGAAAATTAGAAAATTAGAAAATAGAAAGATTAAAAATTCAAAAAAAATGACAATTGTCAAAGACATGATAAATTAATTCCGCATATTATAATTGTACAAGTTCAGAACGATTTTCCATAAAAGTCTTACGGAACTCACATTGGGTTCACACGGAGTAACCCCAGCACATAAAAATCTTTAACGAAATTGTGCGAACGCCTTTTTCAGCGCTTATCTTGACTCGATTATGTGCGAATGAGAAAATATTGGCTCTCGGGCGCAATACCCTTTGGATCGCGTGACGTGAATCCCTCCTTTACGAACTATCCGCCTGATACCTCGAGCATCCTATTCCCGCCATAAAACGGCGCTCTAATTGCCTTAAACCGCAGTCACTCGCTCTATGAACATTTTCCTCACGCTCGCCATAATTCCTTTGCCACATTTAATGAAAAGTTCAAATAAAATTGGATCGCTGCCTATCTTTTTGAGACAATTTTCATCAAGAGCCTTGTTATCGACAAGAGCTCACCAATCCACAAATCTATCCACAATTTCTCATTCTACGTAAATGTCAAAATTAATTTCTACGATCGAATTCTCAATTTCGATCCTCACTATCGATCCCTCGTAATCAAAATCTCAATCACAACGACATTAACAAATTTTATTTGATCTTCGAGTAATAAATACAAAATTAAAAAAACTAACTTTTTAAACTGAAAATATTATTTTATTTTATAACTCGATTTGAAATCATTTTAACGTTCTCGTTCAACGAGAGACCCATGTCCCTTTGACGCAAAAACGTTTCGAGCCAGACGTCAGTTACCCAGGAATTATCGTGTCGAGTCGCGTCTTTAATTCCCTAGTCAAATCGCGAAGTTTCCGTCGTGGCCACTTCCGCAGTGGCGCCACTGGGAATTCAATTGGGGCGAAGCGACCAGCCCTTTCATTTAAGCGGAGAAAGGGCAAGGCTGTAGCTCGAGCTGGCGCGAGAGCCTCGTGAAAACGGCTCGAATCGATGATCGACGGTAAGGGGTTGATGACTAGGCTCCTACAACCCCTCACCCTTAAACCATCACCGACAAAACCTTAAAAAAAAAGTTTCGCAAAATTTTCAATAATTTTCATATAATTTCTTGATCATCTGCTTTTAGCTTCGCGATTTCGACAAGGATCATATATCGGACAAGACCCTTAAATCCATCGGAAAATATACATCGAATCCTGAATTCGATCCCATCAAAGTTGGTGTCGTATCGATAGCTGCCAAGTCCTTGTGCATGTGGGTAATAGCGATGGAAAAATATGGCAAGCTCTTCAGGTAAAATTAAATAAACATAAAGATCGAAAATAACAAGATCAACAATCCTTCGAGGGAAGGGTAAATTAATTCGTAAGAAAATCGTACGCGCACGACTAACTAAAATTTCGTAAGAATACGTAACGTTTTCTTCGTTAACTCATCGTAAACACGATACAGGATCGTAGCTCCAAAGCGCGAGAAATTAGAAGCCGCCTTGGAGTCCTTACGCCAAAAAGAGATGGCGCTGGCCGAGGCTGTTGCTCAATTGCAAAAGTTACGGGAGGAGTTGGATAGACTGCAGCAACTTTACGATGCAAAGATGAAGGAGAAGGACGACTTAATTAGACTGGTAGGTGGCTCTTGACGTAATGTTGATTTACGTAGTTTTACGTCGGGTCTTCAAAGTACATATATGTACGTCGATCCTGATGACATCGTATAATATTTATGACTTTGGTAGAAATAACACGAAATCATTGAAATTGTAACGTTGGTGATATTTACATTGTATTAGGAATGTTTGGTGTTGTCACTGGTAGACCTGCGAGACACCGTGTATATGTACGATTTCAGCCTTTTCGAGTTGGACACCCGGTATAGTTTTTATTCGGTTTCAACGAGACCCCTGGCATAATTTTGATTCGTTTTCAAGGAGACACCCGGTATATGGCTCGTCTCTTTAAATATGTGACACCCGGTATATTATTGATTCATCTTAAAACGAGACACCCTGTATAAAATTCATTTATATAAACTTGGACACCTGGTATAAAAATTACTTATATAAACTTGGACACCCGATGACATCGTATAATATTTATGACTTTGATAGAAATAACACGAAATCATTGAAATTGTGACGTTGGTGATATTTATATTGTATTAGGAATGTTTGGTGTTGTCACTCGTAGGCCTGCGAGACACCCTGTATATGTACGATTTCAGCGTTCTCGAGTTGGACACCCGGTATAGTTTTTATTCGGTTTCAACGAGACACCTGGTATAGTTTTGAATCGTTTTCGACGAGACACCCGGTATATGATTCGTCTATTTAAAAATGGGACACCTGGTATATTATTGATTCATCTTAAAACGAGACACCCTGTATAAAATTCATTTACATAAACTTGGACACCTGGTATAGAATTGATTTATATAAACTTGGACACCCGGTATATCATTTAACCCTTTCGATCAAGACACCTTGTATATGATTAATCTCTTTTAAGTAGAACACCCGGTATAGTTTTCATCCGTTTTCAACGAGACACCTGGTATAGTTTTAATCCCTTTGCAAGGAGACACCCGGTATGTCGTTTGCCTTTTTAAAGATGGGACACCCGGTATATTATCGAATCCTTTCGAGGAATACGCCTTGTATACGATTAACTTCTTTTAAAATTAGCCACCCTGTATATCATTGACGAATTTTATTATACAGGACACCCGGTATATAATTCGTTCCTTTTTTTAATGACAAAATTAGCAAGAGTAGTCTGTTGTAGTTGGAATTTTGAGGATATCTTCTCGTATTTTTGATGTCTAGTGACATCCTTGTTTATAGACTGAGAACATCGATAAACAAACAATCTCGTCGAGGTTGTCCATTAACCCATTATCCTTTAATTTCATACGTGCTCACCACTTTACGTTCCCTCGACAGGCTGAACTATTGAAGCTGAAGTTGGAAAGAGCCGCTATGCTGGTTGATGGTTTATCAGGCGAAAGGATTCGTTGGCAGGAGACAGTTCGGTCCCTCGGTACTTTCTACGAATATCTTCCCGGTGACTGTTTGATAGCCACAGCTTTCATCGCTTACGTTGGTCCTTTTGTGTCCAGTTATCGCGAAGATTTAGTCAACCTTTGGCAAAAGGAGGTGAGATCCTCCGGGAAATCCTACGAGAATAATTCCGTCGAGGTCGTGCAAACTTCTATCGTCGCTCGGTTTATCGAAAATTGTTCTAATAAATAAGATTACGTTTTATTTTTTTAAATACTGGTCAATACACCGAGTGAAATATTGATAATAATGCGGAATTTATAAAACGAATCATCCTCGACGAATATCGGTTGGGAAAGGCACCTGGAAAAATGAAATATTTCAATAGACGCGATAACGTTAACCGGGAGCTCCGATAACCGTGACAACGGTCGGTGTGTTGAGTGCTCTTAGACGTCCTCTTAGATATTGTTCAACGTCTCTCGGAGCTAAATAACCGTTATCGATTTTTCGCGTTAAAGGTCGACGCGATGGAAATTCCGTTTTCTCCGAAGCTCGACATCAAGGAGTTTCTCAGTGATCCGACGACTATAAGAGAATGGAACATTCAAGGCTTGCCCTCCGATGGCTTCAGCTCCGAGAATGGAATAATCATAACGAGGGGAACCCGATGGCCTCTCGTCATTGACCCTCAATGTCAAGCCGTTAAATGGATAAAAAATATGGAAACCGCGAATGTTAGTAAAAACGTTTCTTAAGCTGGCGTTTAATATCGAACGATATTGGATTCGGCTCGAGGGTTTATACTCGCTCGTATCCTCCAAAGATAAAATGTCCTTTTTTTCGGGTTTTTCAATAATCGAAGGGTCGCTTGAAATTTATTAAAAAATTTTATTCTATTTTAATAATATTGTCAAAAAGTCGAAGGACAATCAATGAATGGCTTTATCGAAAATTACAAATTAGTTTTTTAATTTAATAAAATGGCTAATGGTTATCGTGCCACCATCTGGGTGGTTTTTGAAAATTCGTTAAATTGCAAGGATAGCCACGCTTGGAAAGTTAACACTCTTTGTTTTATGAAAGATTATATTTTCTTTTTTGGAATTAAAAAAATTCTTCGACTATATCTATAAAAAAACATTTTTTGAGAGTGGAAATCTAGTAAAAAGAATCAATTACTTTGTAAATAACAACCGAGTATAAATCGTTGAGCTTGAAAAGGGAAAATTTATATTTTTTTCATAACTAAAAAAAACTTTTCGCCAATATTTAAAAAATCAACATTTTTTGAGAGTGAAAATCTAGTAAAAAGAATCAATTACTTTCAAAATAACAACCGAGTGTAATTCCTTGAGCTTGAAAAGGGAAAAATTATATTTTTTTTATAACTAAAAAAACTTTTCGACAATATTTACACAAAAATATTTTTTGAGAGTGGAAATCTAGTAAAAAGAATCAATTACTTTGTAAATAACAACCGAGTGTAATTCCTTGAGCTTAAAAAGGGAAAAATTATATTTTTTTTATAACTAAAAAAACTTTTCGACAATATTTACACGAAAATATTTTTTGCGAGTGAAAATCTAGTAAAAAGAATCAATTACTTTGTAAATAACAACCGAGTATAAATCGTTGAGCTTGAAAAGGGAAAATTTATATTTTTTTCATAACTAAAAAAACTTTTCGCCAATATTTAAAAAATCAACATTTTTTGAGAGTGAAAATCTAGTAAAAAGAATTAATTACCTTGTAAATGACAGCCGAGTGTAATTCCTTGAGCTTGAAAAGAGAAAAATTATATTTTGTTTACAACTAAAAAAACTTTTCAACAATATTTACAAAAGAAATATTTTTTGAGAGTGGAAATCTAGTGAAAAGAATCAATTACTTTGTAAATAACAACCGAGTGTAATTCCTTGAGCTTGAAAAGAGAAAAATTATATTTTGTTTACAACTAAAAAAACTTTTCAACAATATTTACAAAAAAAATATTTTTTGTGAATGAAAATCTAGTAAAAAAAATCAATTACTTTGTAAATAACAACCGAGTATAAATCGTTGAGCTTGAAAAGGGAAAATTTATATTTTTTTCATAACTAAAAAAAACTTTTCGCCAATATTTAAAAAATCAACATTTTTTGAGAGTGAAAATCTAGTAAAAAGAATTAATTACCTTGTAAATGACAGCCGAGTGTAATTCCTTGAGCTTGAAAAGAGAAAAATTATATTTTGTTTACAACTAAAAAAACTTTTCAACAATATTTACAAAAGAAATATTTTTTGAGAGTGGAAATCTAGTGAAAAGAATCAATTACTTTGTAAATAACAACCGAGTGTAATTCCTTGAGCTTGAAAAGAGAAAAATTATATTTTGTTTACAACTAAAAAAACTTTTCAACAATATTTACAAAAAAAATATTTTTTGTGAATGAAAATCTAGTAAAAAAAATCAATTACTTTGTAAATAACAACCGAGTATAAATCGTTGAGCTTGAAAAGGGAAAATTTATATTTTTTTCATAACTAAAAAAAACTTTTCGCCAATATTTAAAAAATCAACATTTTTTGAGAGTGAAAATCTAGTAAAAAGAATCAATTACTTTGTAAATGACAGCCGAGTGTAATTCCTTGAGCTTGAAAAGAGAAAAATTATATTTTGTTTACAACTAAAAAAACTTTTCAACAATATTTACAAAAAAAATATTTTTTGCGAGTGAAAATCTAGTAAAAAGAATCAATTACTTTGTAAATGACAGCCGATTGTAATTCATTGAGCTTGAAAAGAGAAAAATTATATTTTGTTTACAACTAAACAAACTTTTCAACAGTATTTACAAAAAAAATATTTTTTGTGGATGAAAATCTAGTAAAAAAAATCAATTACTTTGTAAATGACAACCGAGTCAAATTTCTTGAGCTTGAAATCCCTTTCATGCCCCCCATAACACATGATTTTTTGATTTTCCTTTAAGGGGTTGAAAACTATCGATTTTGGACAACCGGACTGCGCTAAAATACTCGACCAAGCTATTCAACTGGGTAAACCAGTTTTATTGAAAGACGTCGGTGAAACTTTGGATTCCCTTCTGAATCCAATTCTACAACGAGCTTTCGTAACATTGGGTAAAGAAATCCCTCGCTTTATTCAACCTCTTTCACACTAGTTTCTTTTTTTTTTCTTATATTAATTCCAGCTTGAAAAAAAAACCTCTAGGTATGAGAAATCAGAAATTATTTCCTATTTGTTGAAACAAAGTCCTCGAAATATTATTATAAACAGTAATAAAAAAAACAACATTTTTAAGTCAATATTAAATTTTAGTGGAGTTTCTACGTCATATATCGATCCTCCTTGCCCACCACGGTTCCCTCATGGGAAATGCCAGTTATCGAGAAACACACCGAGTTTCCTGGAAAAAAAAAAAGTTTTTTTTTTTTTTTTGTAGACAATGAAAAGAAAAACTTAATACCGCTTCTAATGATAAAAGTATAGACAGCGTTAGTAGTAAACTTATCGAGGAGTTGACTTTTTCACTTTTTCACTTTTTCAATTCGCTAGGGAGAACAATACCACAATGTTGCCGAGCGAGTGTAGTACGAGGAATGTATCCATCTCGGCTTTTGTAAAATTCTTCTTTTATTAACAACAATGAATGTCATCGATTTTTTTCAAAGGTTCGAATAGCAAGAAAAACGAAAAATCAAAGTACCATTGAAAATCTCGATGTTATTGTCAATCATTGTATTTAGGGCAATATGAATAACAATGTATTTTTTTTATCCTCGATATATTGTTACATTGTTTCCAATGAATTCTATCGAAGTGAAAATTCAATGATGTTTTCCACGTCAATATTTGATTTTTGAAAAACCTTCCTTTATTGCGTTTGAACAAATGGAAATTCAAAAGGATTTTTTTTTTCATAGGAACACATAGGGAATACCTCTATTGTGCTTGATAAATAAAGGTCCCTTCGTGTAATGCTAAAATCAGTGGAAATCTCAATATCGATATTATTCTTCAATAAATTCATAAATACAGCATTGTAAAAATAATAAAAAATAACGATTATAACATGCCAATTTAAAAAATGTCAAAATCTCATCGCTATTAAATCAATTTTTATTAATAATTCAAAAAATAAATATAAAAAAGTTAATTTAAATATTGAAAAAAATTACTTTCGAAAACATTATTTTAAATAAAATTATTTTTCGAAAACAAAAGGTTATCCACTTTATTGACAATTCCTGTGAAATTTAAAAAATTGATGTACTACAGAATGTTTCATAAATCGAAGAGTTATTTGCTCGTAGAAAAAAATTTGATGCGCCAGAATTTAATCACAAAATTTTATATGTAACCACAATAATTTCTGATTCGCCTCAAAATTCGTGGAATTTTTAATATAGTACGTGAGGTTGGTGCACGAATCTCACAGTATGTTTCCTCTTAACAGGTGACCTTGTCATGATTAAATTTAACGACAAGATGATTAGTTACAACGACAATTTCCGATTGTTCATCACAACGAAACTTCCGAACCCGCACTATGCTCCCGAGATATCCACTAAAACGACGTTGTGCAACTTCGCCATTAAGGAACAGGGTAACTAATGGTCCAAGAGGATACTTTGTATAGAAATATATGTACGAAGATATTAGTGTCCCCGTTACTATCCTGCAGTTGTTCGCCAGCTATGCCCCAAATGCTTACTGTAGTTTTGGCGATCAATGATTATGATATATATTTAGTAATAATTTTCAAGTTTTTCTAGAACATTGTTGGTCTGTCTGGAAATGGGAAACAAAAAGGCGACGCCATTAAAAGTTTACGACTCAAACTTTATTTCAATTTTTTGGTTGTTTCTTGTACCAAAATTCTTCGACGATTGTTTCAGGGTTGGAGGCACAACTTTTGGGAATCGTCGTGAGGAAAGAAAAACCCCAGCTGGAAGAACAGAAGGACAATCTTGTCATGACCATTGCTAATGGGAAAAGGACTTTGAAAGAACTGGAGGATAAGATACTTTAGTGAGAAATATGTTTTGCTTTATATTTTGCATAGATTTTGTTTTTGTCCAAAAATCTAATACGTCACAGGGGAGTTACGCCAATATCATATTTGTAATCTCATTTTGTTATAATTTGCCGGACAAAAAATCTAAAAATAGAAATTTCACATTTTTTGAACGATTCCTTAGGAGTGTTTTTTTTTTTTTTTTGAAAAGAGCTTTAAATGGTAGTAACGGAATGGGAAATTTCCCATATAACACGAATAATATCCTTGTATCTAGATTTTAGCAATTCATCAGAAAAAAAGTTGGAAAAACTTGCAATTATTACAATTTTCAATATTTTCATGGGCGAATATGATTGTTTTTTTATCCAGCTTACTGAGCGTCACTTCCGGTTCTCTCCTCGACGATTTGGACTTATTGAATACCTTGCAAACGTCCAAGGCAACCTCTATCTCGGTTGAAGAATCTCTCGTTACGACGGAAGAAACGGAAAAAGAAATTGATCAAGCCCGAGAAGCTTATCGTTCGTGCTCGAAGCGAGCTGCCATACTTTTCTTTGTTCTCAACGACATGAGCCTGATAGACCCGATGTATCAATTTTCCCTAGATGCTTACATCATTCTTTTTACCATGTCGATTGAAAAAAGTCCAAAAAGCATTCAGCTCAGTGAGAGAATTGACAATCTCAATGATTATCATACTTACGCTGTTTACAAGTTAGTACCTTATTATGCTAATGATAAATAAACATAAGATACACATTTTATTAATATTGCGTTTACAAAACTCGTATTCAAAAATTATTATGCTTAAAGATAGAAGATTGCTGATAATTATAATTTTTAATTATAATAATTACTGTTAAATTCTTTTTTCCCATAAAAAGACTTCAATTAAAGATTACGTAATCGGAAATTTGTCAAATATTGTAATTTAGCTAATAATTTTATACTTTCGTTTTATCTAATAATTCAATATTTCTTATTTTTGATTTATCTAGTAATTTTATATTTAATCCTATACTTTATAATTGCAATAACTTTATACTTATCTAATAATATTGTTTTTTATTTTATGTCTGTTAATAATTTTCAATGATTATCATACTTACGCTGTTTACAAGTTAGTACCTTATTATGCTAATGATAAATAAACATAGGATACACATTTTATTAATATTACGTTTACAAAACTCGTATTCAAAATTTATTATGCTTAAAGATAGAAGATTGCTGATAATTATAATTTTTAATTATAATAATTACTGTTAAATTCTTTTTTCCCATAAAAAGACTTCAATTAAAGATTACGTAATCGGAAATTTGTCAAATATTGTAATTTAGCTAATAATTTTATACTTTCGTTTTATCTAATAATTCAATATTTCTTATTTTTGATTTATCTAGTAATTTTATATTTAATCCTATACTTTATAATTGCCATAACTTTATACTTATCTAATAATATTGTTTTTTATTTTATGTCTGTTAATAATTTTCAATGATTATCATACTTACACTGTTTACAAGTTAGTACCTTGTTATGCTAATGATAAATAAACATAAGATACACATTTTATTAATATTGCGTTTACAAAACTCGTATTCAAAATTTATTATGCTTAAAGATAGAAGATTGCTGATAATGATAATTTTTAATTATAAAAATTACTGTTAAATTCTTTTTTCCCATAAAAAGACTTCAATTAAAGATTACGTAATCGGAAATTTGTCAAATATTGTAATTTAGCTAATAATTTTACACTTTCGTTTTATCTAATAATTCAATATTTCTTATTTTTTATTTATCTAGTAATTTTATATTTAATCCTATACTTTATAATTGCCATAACTTTATACTTATCTAATAATATTGTTTTTTTAAATTTCATGTCTGTTAATAATTTTCAATTTTTTATTACGTGTATAAATAACATTGTTTTTGTTTTTTTTTGTTGCAGAAACACTTGTCGTGGTCTTTTCGAGCATCACAAGCTCCTATTCTCATTTCACATGTGCATCAAGATCCTTGAGGCACAGGAGAAAATTATCTCTGCGGAATACGACTTTCTGCTAAAAGGTGGAATCGTATTAGACCGCGATAATCAGCCTGACAGTCCCGTTAGTAGCTGGTTGCCAAGCGAGGCCTGGGACAACGTCACCGAGCTCGATAAACTTGCTGGATTTCACGGAGTCGTTTCTTCCTTCGAGCAGTTTCCACGGGATTGGCATACCTGGTTCGTTTTCTCGAGTTTATTCTCTGTGCAAACTCTCGACTCTTCAAATTTCAGATGATCCAAGCTACGCTAATTAAAAATTAACTGCTGAATTCTCGTATTGAATTCAAAGTTTTCAACGTTCTAGCCAAAGGACGAATTCTCGAGTCCAAAAAAAAAACACCAAATTTTTGTCCCAAGTGCAAATAACGATAATAATGTTTTGCTTAATTAATATTTTGTTAAAATAACAAAGATCTGAATGAGAAAGCTTTTTTTTTTATAAATGTTTCAAAGTCTGTCCAGAGAAAGCTGCGATAACAATTGGAAAACTATCAACTCAATTATGTGAAAAAAAAACAGTTTTTATGTTTTCCAGTTTTTTAAAAATAGATTTGAGTTTGTTAAAATCCTAATTTCCGTATCGATCTTCGTTAATTAAAATTGTAATCATTTCCTAAAATTGGTTAATTAACGTTTCATTCTCAGAATCGCAAATTTTACTCGATTTTGAATTTCGTCAAAGAATTACAAATTACAACCTTACATCCCTTTTAAAAAAATTAAACAAGCCCTTCAAATATGTTCGTTTGCATTTCTATGAATGAAAGACGATCCAGTTCAAACAACTATTCATTATTTTTCTTTTCAAATCTTTGTTGTTTGGAAATGGAATTTTTTTAGAGCCCTTTGTACGATCAAATAATTACAGGTACATCAGCACCGAGCCGGAAACGAAATCATTGATCGGCGAATGGGAGGACAGTTGCAACGAATTTCAGAAGATATTGTTCGTGCGAAGCTGTCGATCGGATCGCTTAACGTTTTGCATAACGTCGTTCGTCGTCCATAATCTCGGGCGGAGATTCGTCGAGCCACCGGTTTTAGACGTAAAGGAAGTCTTGGACGATTCCGTGGCCCAGACGCCTTTGATCTTCGTTTTGTCACCCGGAGTTGATCCGACCAGTGCACTGATGCAACTCGCCGAGACTCAAGATATGGGCCAACGGTTCATGGCCTTATCCCTGGGTCAAGGTCAAGCTCCAATTGCTACCAGGTACCAAAAATCATCAATTTTGTCCGCTCGTTACTGTCTCAATCTATTACAGTCGAATTGTCCTGAATTCTACAAGAATAATTGATCTGAGAATATAAATTTTCATTATTCACAATTCTGATTATATTTTTGGATCGTTTCGTAAATTATTTGAATGCCTGTTGCACATTATTTTTCTTTAGTATTGCAAATTGGAAACCAGAATCAAGATTAAAGATTGAAGCAAAAATCAAATAACGAATCTGGAATAAAAATCAAATTTATAATGTGAATCAAATATCAAGTTCAATATTTGTAATAAGATTCAAATTTCAAGATTGAAGGAAATTTCATTCTTAAGAACTAAAGTATAAAAAAAAATAATAATAAATCAAATAAAACTAGTCCATGAGTCTGATTCAAACTCGAAGGCTAACTTCGACGTGCTGTCTATGCATTGATTCCGTCATTTATCTGTGAACATGAATTTTCACTATTCACAATCCAGATTATATTTTTGGATCATTTCGTAAATTATTTGAATGCCTACTGCACATTATTTTTCTTTAGTATTGCAAATTGGAAACAAGAATCAAATTTAAAGTTTGGTGCAAAATTCAAATAACGAATCTGGAATTAAAATCAAATTTATAATTTGAATCAAACATCAAGTTCAATATTTGTAATAAGAATCAAATTTCAAGATTGAAAGAAATTTCATTCTTAAGAATTAAAGTATAAAAAAAACAAATAATAAGAAATCAAATAAAACTAGTCCATGAGTCTGATTCAAACTCGAAGGCTAACTTCGACTTGCTGTCTATGCGTTGATTAAACACAAAGATCCAAAACGTTTCTGTGATCCTTCTTATTTGTTTTTGTTTTTATTTCTAAGAGATTGAGAAAATTAAATGTTCTGCTGAAAAGCATCAATCTCAACCCTCCACCCCTCTCACCTTTTCTACTTACCGAAACACTTAACATTTATTTGGCCAGAATGATCTATTCTTGGTAATCCCTTACACCAGAATGATACAAATCGGGGCGAAAGACGGATCCTGGGTGTTTCTGGCGAATTGCCATCTCTCCCTAAGCTGGATGCCTAAGCTCGACAAAATCGTCGATATTTTAGGCACGAGCAAGGCTCTCCATCCAAATTTCAGGTACAATTACATCATGGTGATTATTCGCAATCGTATTATTAATCTTTGTCACTCTAATCGTTGTCTAATTTCTCATTCGAAGAAAATAAAATTTAACGACAGTTTGGTCGCGAAAGATAAAATTATCAATTTTTTTATTATCACATAGTAAACCAAATGATAGAATATTTTTGTAATATTCCAGATTATGGTTGAGTTCGAGTCCGACTCCCGAATTTCCCATATCGATTCTCCAGGCGGGAATAAAAATGACGACGGAACCACCGAAAGGGCTTAAGGCCAATATGAAGCGTCTTTACGGATTCATAACGGAGAATCAATTCGACGTGTGTCAAGCAAAGTCGAAGTATAAGAAGCTCCTGTTCAGTCTCGTTTTTTTCCACTCGGTTCTTCTGGAGCGTAAAAAATTTCAGCAACTCGGCTGGAACGTTATTTATAGCTTCAACGACTCGGATTTCGAGGTATCCAATTTTTTTTTAACAATTCTACAAAATTTTGTATTTTAGTATTTGTTCGAAAAAGACATTTTGAAAAAATCCTTTTTTTTATCAGATTTGATAGGTTAGCACTCTTGATCAAACTCCATTTACACCCTGACAACGTTTTATATATTCTTAATATATTCTTGCCATCATATCTGAACGAGTGGAACAAAAAGGTATTGCCATGAGATTGGAACTACCATCCGATACCACGTGTTTTTTTAAACAATTTTTATGGAGGTTATTTCAACATGCACCTTTTCGACCTTTACGACCCTTCCCTCTTTCGCTACACTGCACTTTCTATGTTCCTGTAAAACTCCCGGACCCACGTAACACGTCTGCATCAGATTTATACGCCACCACTATATCGTACCCGCGGAACGGTAGGAAGAAACTATGGCAACCCTGCAAAGATATGGTCAGCCCTTCCGAAGTCTGATGTTCCTGCTGGGAGTCATCAGACTCCGGAAGAATGACCTTTCTCCCAACGATGCCATGGGTCAGCTTGATGCGCGACTAAGTGGTCACTGCTCCGAGTATCGGCAGCGTAAAGCACTCCCCACGGTTTGAGATAGTTCTTGTGGTAATTTCAAGTCAAAAGACGATCGTTTATCGCACATCGATACGGTAAAATGGAAAAAGAATTATTTTTCAGTAAATAAAAGTAGAAAGAACATTGATATGGTTAATAAACTGGCAAGAACTATCTTAATGCGACTCATGGATTTAATTTCTCCTGTAACAAAATTAAACTGTGATTTTTGGCTTCACTGACATCAATGTTTAAACACCAGGTGTCCGAAAATTTGCTTCAAGTCTACCTCGACGAATATCCCGAGACCCCATGGGAGTCGCTGAAATATTTAATAGCAGGAGTCTGTTACGGTGGTCACGTAACCGACAATTGGGATCGTCGTCTCCTCCTCACTTACGTTCAACAGTACTTCAACGACGATGTGCTCAGCACGCCTTTTTACAGGCTTTCGTCATTGACGACATATTATGTGCCACGAGACGGTACATTGGAATCGTACAAGGACTTCGTGACCATGTTACCGAGTACCGACAGACCGGAGGTGTTCGGTCAGCACCCCAACGCCGATATCACATCACTCATTATCGAGACCAAGAGCGTGCTTCAAACCCTCTTGAACCTCCAAATTCAAGTTTCCTCCGGTGATGAAGGAATTAGCAAGGAAGACAGGGTACGGTTATTCCAATAGTCATTTGTTTTAGGTCGAAATGTGTTCTACTAATTATCGTAGTGGGCGGCCATTTCGTCATGATAAGATTATAGGTTATGGGTAGCCCTTGAGTGGTACAGAAACCGCTGTAACACGAAAACTTTCTACCCGATCCAGATGAAATTAAGCTCAACCAATCTTGCCACAAATCTCCGTCGATTAACCTAATTTTCGTCGCTATATGGCACACCAGTTCGGAGAATTTACGAATCTCGTTTTCGAAGTGGTGATGTCAGTTTGCATCATGGCGTCTTTAACAATTTTGATACCACATGTAGGTAATGCAGTCGGCGATAGACATAGCGTCAAAAATTCCCGAGTGCATAGATATTGAAAGCACCGAGAAGTTGATGGGCCCGACTAAGAGTCCATTAGACGTGGTACTCCTTCAGGAAATCACGTCCTACAATGCCCTGTTGATAAGCACTCAAAGTAGCTTGAAGGATCTGCAGCGTGGCATCAAAGGCTTGGTACTCATGTCGCCCGAATTGGAGGAGATCTTCAGTTGTATACACGAGGGCCGCGTTCCTGCAACCTGGCTCACGGTATATCCATCCCTCAAGCCTCTTGGATCCTGGACCAGGGATTTCATTAGCCGTGTTCAACACTTCGCCAGCTGGGCTGAGACGACTCATCCGCCTGTCTTGTTTTGGCTTGCTGCTTACATATTTCCTACCGGATTTCTCACCGCCATACTACAGACCTCTGCGAGACTTTGGAATCTTTCCATTGACACTCTCTCCTGGGAATTCAGCATTATTAACATGGACGAGAACGCTATCGTCGAATCACCTGAGGTATCGAGTCAATTTTATTCATTGCTAGCTCTTGCTCGACCCACTCGAGTGAATCACAGCGATAAATTAATACTTTTAGGAAGATACTTTATTGCAGGACTGTCTGTCAACAATTAGCTATTTCAGACTATGTATAAACTTTTTATCTTGAAGAACTTTGTTATTGTCATAATCTTTCCATAGTAGTTCTGCATTGAGGAAAATAATACACGGGGATGAATCGGAAAAATGTAAATAGGATAAATTCCAACTGATTAAACCGTTCCCTCATTGGAAGATTCCATCGGCTGTAAATACAGAAATCCAGTTGGGAACCCTTGGAATCCAGATGAGAAAGCTGACAATCCACGCTGGCTCGTAAAGTTTGCGTGGTCGATAATTTTTCATCTGGATTCCCACATGGGAATTGTGAAAGCCTGGATGAGGAATAATTTAGGATCTCGGAATTTAGGTGGGATTCGTAAAGCTTGTGAATGAAAAATAATTCTTTCCTGGGGATCCCATGTAGGAATTCAGGTAGGAATGAACTTGAAAAATGGGTAGTGGATTGAAAGATTCTCAGGTGAACATTCACCTAAATTCTGTTGAATGGAGCCATACCACGTCGTTTTTCTAACCAAAAGTCCCTAGTTGGTCCAGCTATCTTCTAGGTCTACTACTCGGTTCACAAAACACTTAATCACTTCGAGTGTCACCATAACTGTCATCATGTCGATCCAATCGTTCTAATAAAATAACAACCTCCATTTTGTCTCATTTCGTACGTTCTAAGGACGGCGTATACATAAGATCGATCTTCCTGGAAGGAGCAGGATGGGATAAGCAATCCAATTGCCTCGTCGAACCGGCACCGATGCAACTCATCACCGACATGCCGGTCATTTATTTTCGACCCATGGAACAGACGAAGAAGAAGACCAAAGGTATTTCTCTTAATTACAGTAACATAAATTGGAGTCCCGACCAAACAAGAACCAAAGGGTGGATCTTCGTTTCAATTAACGTTTCAGGATTCTACAGCTGCCCTTGCTATTACTATCCCCAGAGGGCCGGTGGTCAAGGTCGTCCATCCTTCGTGGTCGCCGTCGATCTTAAGTCGGGCCCAGAGGGCAGCGATCATTGGATCAAACGTGGAACTGCCCTGCTGTTGAGTCTTGCGACCTAACGTCGCAGCAGAAGAACATTATACCACAGTTTCGATCATTCCTTTCAGTTAATTTTTCCATGACCTTCACGTGACCTTTTACCATTAGTAAAATCCTAATCGTCGTTACATTGTTTCGTCTTAGAAAATAACTGTGTGGGTTCGAAATAAAAAAAAATCGTTAATTAGGCATCGTGACTGGTAAGATTTTAGTGAAGGCAGAGGGTCTGTTTGATGATGTAAAAAGCTAGGAACATCTTGAAGGGAAAGTCCCACCCCCTGGTCCATTCGGCATGGGAAATCAGGAAAGTTCACCGATGATATCTCCTAGAAATTGTACGACGAAACTGTTTGGAACTTCGTGAAAAACCCTCGACTAACATTCATCTTTTATTTCATCCCAAGTTGATCAATCAATCCTCATCCAAAACTCATGGGAGAACTACATCAACTATATCAGATACACATACGTACAAAGTCGCCCACTCGCGTCGAAACATCTTTCCTGTATTGATTTGATTGCTCGGCAAAATTTGAACTGCCAGAACTTACTAAAATTAAATAAATAAATAAAAACAGAAAGTTCCTGGACACGTTCATCCCCAATTTTCCATGAGGGGATGGAGAAAAAATGTTTGAAATTGGAAAAAATCGATTCGAAACAATCCTAAATGAAAAAAGCAATCAGCCGTGCGAGGAACGAATTATCCAGGGAAATTTTGACCCATCCACCCCCAAAATGCACGTAACAACCCTTCCACAGGGGGGTGGGCCAGAGATAGAGGGTGAAAATAAATAACAAAACCGAGGTAATTCGGGAAAATATCACCACCTCGCCTATAATCTACCGGAATTTTGTCTCACCCAACCCCCAATATCGATGAAACAACCCTTGCACAGGGGTTGAATAGAAAATAGGAGCGAAGATAAATAACAAAACCGAGAAAATACGAGAAAATATCAGTCCCTCCCCCAAACCCTACTGTAACATTGTTTCGTCTGCCCCATCCCCAAAAATGAATGAAATCCAACCCTTGCACAATGGTGAATTGAAAATACGAATGAATATAAATAACGTAACAAAGCTAATGGGTGAAAATATCGCGAAAAATATTTTTCCCCGCTCGTTGAAAATAAACGTCACGAAAAGAGGAAGGAAATGAGAAGACGGGTTCGCCACGATATGCAACGAGAATCTTCGCGAAAGATGAAGACAAAGCCAAAAATTTTGGGAAATCGTTCGGCGCGTAGGAAACACTACAACGAGTACGAATGTGAAAGTTGAACATCCATCCAGATGCTTGGAGCGTTCTGTCGCAGCGTAAGAGGGAGAGAGCGAGATAGACAGATAGAAAGAGAGAAAGGGTGAGGGTGAGGGTGAGAGAGAGAGAGAGAGAGAGAGGGAAAGAGACAGAGAGAGTAAGAAAACGGGGGAATGGAAGGGAATGTAAGGAGCGAGAGACATATACCAACTATGAGACAACCCCAAAGTAGACAGCCAGCTACCCCCGCGTCCCTTCATACCCCGTCCGATATCTCGCGGGTTAAGCGAGGGAGAAAGGCGCGTGCAATGCGAGAAGGCGAAGAATAATGGTTAGAAAAATATTATGCCGGTTTTCCCTATATACCGGTTGAGTGTCCAACTATCCTCATATTTTTCGGACGGGCCGCGATGCTGGTGGCACTGTGGAGGGGCGAGGATGGGAATGGTCCAGAGGGCAGGGGAAACGGGGAGAGACAGAAAGAGAGAGAGAGAGAGAAAACGGAGGGCGAACGGGTATAAAGTTTTCTTCAGCGAAAAACGAAGTGTAATTTAAAAAGTTTCTGCTCCATGACATGCCGCGATAACAAATTATCCTTGCTCCATTATCCACAAATGCGATTATGATAAGAAAAGAACGCGGGTGAGGTAAACTTTAATGCAGTGCGAGAGCAGTTCCAGTTTAGCTGTAATGCTGGGAACGTCTCGCGCGCGCGCGCACACACACACGTACGCACACGCGCGCGTGCACACACTCGCAAGGGGGGAGGTTTACTAGGAGAAAGGGTTGAA
Source organism: Netelia fuscicornis (assembly GCA_946811545.1). NCBI lineage: Eukaryota > Metazoa > Arthropoda > Insecta > Hymenoptera > Ichneumonidae > Netelia > Netelia fuscicornis. Next base: position 8,293,216 of record OX328014.1, read on the forward strand.
AATGGCAATGGACCGCTCTGGTTTTGCCAATGTATTATCGTCCGGTTACACGAGCTTCGGGTTTTCGTCTGTTTTTTTTTTAACATTTTTTTTTTGTTTTCGTTTCCTTTTTCTATCTATTTGTCTCAATGTCAAGGATCAACGCGATACAAATATATTTCACCGAAAGGTTGGACGAGTTATTGTAAGTGCTCGTACGTTGGGGCTGTAACGAGGTGGGAATAATTTTGAGATTTGAATGGTTCGCCAAGGGGGCAAATGTTAGCTGGGAGAGGGGTGAGTTAGGACAGTTTCACGATCGGCTTACAGTTGCGAAGCAAGCTTTGGACCGGAGAACGAGAGCGTGAATAATAGGGGTGGAAAAAATCAACCCTCGCGAAAAACAAAATTAACGCTTTGATTTAGCTTGTTTTTTTTTGTTTTGTAGGGGATGAAGGATAATGTTTACTCCAGTGTTCTTCGTGTAAATTGGAAGCAAAATGATAAAAGAAGATTCCAAAAAAAGGATGAAAAATATAAGAAAGATGAAAATTAATTTGTTAAAAAATAATTATTATTATTTGACAAAAGTAAAACGATTCTGGTCAAAATCCAGCTAGAATTTAATGTCATTAGGCAGTAAATAAGCATTTAAATAAAATCAATTAAACAAAACAAAAAAATGTCGAAATAAATCAAAATCAAAACTAAATATGTCACAAAAAAAATCAAAATAATTATACTCTCTAAATCTGAATTAGTGAAATTTCACTAAATTTTAGTGATATTTTACTAATTCATTTAGCGAAAAGTGGGTCACTAACGGTTAGTGAAAAATCACTAATCCGATTAGTCAAAAATGATCGCTATAAAAATTAGTAACATTTGACTACACAATTAGTAGTCAGCATAGCTGGTATGTTCATGCACCAGCCGATTGCAATTCTTCGCGTGAATACTATGTAATAATCGCATACGTATCGACAAGAAAACGAAACGTTCATACACTTTTTGCTTTTCCCCTTAAAACTTTTATAAAATAAGATTCGCCATTTCGTACTGCACACGAACTCACTGACACGAGAAAATGATGCCTCCGACATCACAATGGCAGAACAAAGGAGGTATCGGGTCGGGAGCTGGCGCCTGTGATTGGTCGATCGCTGAGTCCTGTATTAATTGATTAGTCATCATGTAATATCACTAATGAATTAGTAAACTGTATCGACTAAATAATAGTCAATCGCATTACTAATTTGCTTTAGTAAGTCTAATTTACTATTTTTTTTTACTATTCTATCAGTGAACGGTGCGTTTATCACTCTTTCACCAGTTGAACATGCATTTACTAATTGAATTAGTCAATTTTTCATTAATTCAGATTTAGAGAGTACAAAATCAAATAATTCTACCTACGAATTAATGCCAATATTTAATTCAAAATTTCATGAAAATATAGAAAATAATTTTTGAGAGAATTATGTTTCACGTACGATGTAAAAAAAAAAATATATATGGGTCAACCCCCTTTCATCTTTGGAAGAATTCCCACCGCTGGTGTCCACGATGGACGTTGATCCCTCGGAGTCAAAGCCCTCCTCGCTCATTATTTAAAATCCTGCTACCTGCACGCATGAGCTAATTTCTCTGAACTAAGTACGAGGCATATTTACCCCGCTCGACCCTCTTCCCCCCCCCCCTTTTCCACCTCTCTCTCTCTCTTATCTTTGAGCAAGCTAAGCTCGCATTAAATCCTTTGTAGTCGTATTAATCAAGTCCCTCCTTTTCCTCGGCGAAGCTGGCTCACTTGATTACTATATGTAAAGTATCCATTGTGATCCTCGTTCTTTTCGATCTTTCATAATTTCCTCGCCGTCCGCGCGATAAATTATTATTCTTCCTCTTTCTTTATTTTGCGAATCGCATTAATTTTTAACGCTCCGTAGAAAACACGGTCATAGCTTAAGATAATTATTATTTACCTTTTAAAAAAACAAAATTTTTTAAATATTATTTCGAGATCGATGAATAATTCAAATTTTTGAACAAAGTCAACGAATACCTTTTTTCCCCTCGTAGTTCGATACGTCAACTGGAAGGTACGAACATTTGTATTTCTCGAACGCCGTTTTTCATGGAGATTTAAATTTTTGGGTGAAAAAAAAATCGTTATTTCCTCCTGTCGGCTATAAATAATGATAACAATGTTTTTTTTTTATTCGTATTTTGTTTTTTCACTGTTTTCTTTTTAATCTCTTTTTTGCACGATTTTGTCGAAATGGACGTCAAAGAACGTTCGATTGAGCAAGATAAAAATAATAAAAAAAGAAAAAAAAATATAAAATCAAACAATTTTTCGTCCCTCGCGAAAAGTGGTGAAAGATGACCGGGTCACTGTGGATTCACGTACTGGAAAAGCCCGGAAGCGAAGACTGGATACGAAAGAGAGAGAGAGAGAGAGGAGGTTGACATTTCGCGAAAAGAAAAATCAATGAATGCAAAACCGCAAAAATAATTATTTATTAATATACGGGTTCTTGTTGGTCGTGCTGTTTATACAACGAGGAAGTTGGCTCCGCCCCGCGTGCGAACCGGAAGAGAACGTTCCGCGCGTATTGTGAGGGGTAGTTGTGTGAAACCGGTCGATAGTTTCGTCGTACGGGAGAAGGGTGGCTGTGTGAGATGCGTGGGCGATGTATACGCGAGGTATCTGGTGCACCATGGGTAAACACTCGCGTGGGCGCTCGCACACCCACACGTGCATACACGTCGTGGCTTAAGCCGTGGATTGCACACGTCGCTGGGCGTCGCGTATGAATAAGAATCGTAATTTTTGTTTTCTTCTAACGTCACGCCTTCGCACTTGGTGCGATACACCGTTGAATTAATTTCGTTAAATTGCATCAGAAATTAGAATGGTCAATGTCGAGCCATTTTTTGTTTCGGACGAGACTTTTTTTTGAGAAGAATTAATGTTTAAAGAGGATTTTTCGTTGGTGAAAGGGATGAGGGTAGTTTGTGAATTAATGTTAGTTTGAGTATTTTTGTTAGATAATTAAACTAGTTCTAGGTTTTTGTAGAATTTGAGAACCTTCCGGACACCCGGTATATGTTTGGGTTACAGGAGACACCCGGTATGTTTTTTATTCTTCTCAGAGATACTTGGTATATGATTCGTCCTTATAAAATATGGATACTTGGTGTATGATTCGTCGCTTTAAAACGAGACACCCGGTATATACGTCGTCTGTTTAGAATTGACACCCGGTATATGTTTAATCACTTTAAAATTGAACACTCGATTTATAGCTAGACACATGAGACACCCGGTACATATACCTCCTCCTCCGAATATTATTTCGAACGAGACACCCGGTATATGATTCGTCTCTCTAAAATATGGAGCCTTGACGTATGATTCGTCTTTTTAAAACGAGACACTCGGTATATGTTTAATCCCTTCAAAACTGAACACTCGATTTATAGCTAGACAAATGAGACACCCGGTATATATACCTCCTCCGAATATTATTTCGAACGAGACACCCGGTATATGATTCGTCTCTTTAAAACGAGACACCCGGTATATACCTCGTCTATATAAAATCTGACGACTATTACACACATTTCACACGTTACACACGTTTGTTTCAACTTGGACACCCGGTATATCGATCCAATTCCTCTCGATTTTTATTCCCAACTGTAGCGGCAAAATCGTTTAATTGCATTAAAAGATCACATACATGTGAATAATTAGGAGTCATCTAACTAGAAATATTACCTTCCCCACTCGATAATCAATGACAACGGAATATTCGGCTATTATTTCAAGCTCGTACGAACCTGTCATCTTTTTGGTTGGCTAGCCTGCCGAAACACGAATAACGTCAAATTTAGCCGACTCTATTATCAATCCATCATAACATCGATTCTCCTATTTCAATCAATTTTTACATCGCATAATGTTGCCGCTCGGTCAATTCGTAATTCAGGCTATCAAAATTTTCCAATGATACGATATCGAAACGTCGACGCAAGCCTAGACGAGGAAATGAAAGCACGAATATGGTATTGCACACTATTACGATATAATTATACCGCATTCTAGGTGACAGGTGGAAAGTGGAATGAATTATATATACGATCGCACGTGTGCGTATGCGGTTCGACTGGAATCCCGAGTATTTGCGAGAGGGGAGTGGGAGATAGCTCGAGGCATTTAATTAGCTTACGGTTCTCGAGGCTTCTTCTCGTAAACCAAAAATCATCATTTTTCTTAACTCACCTTAACTTTTCACTCATCTGTAACAATACGAAATGTCACTAATATTTTCTGAAAAAAAATTGTTTTTTCAATTCTTTGTCAAAAAAATGTTTTCTTTCAAATCAAATACAGGAACGAGGGACGATCTTGTGAGGAACTGATGTGTTCACCGAGGAAAAATTAAATGTGTGTTGACGATTTTTATAGAGCGAAAGAAATTTATTAATATACGAATTATAATTCGATCTTGTTTTATATATTGTTTATTATCGCGGGATCAATTTTTAATTAGAAAATAATTCAAATTAAACGTGTCGAAATTAGTGCTGTAAATGACGTTTTTCGATACGTTGCCTGACACACACGAGTAATCGACGCACCGTTTTAATTCAAATTTCACGAATACCATTCTCCACACAATTATCCAATCATTCCCAAAATTACTTTCGCACTTCATTATTTATTTAAAAAAGAATATATCGAACGAGCAATTGCACAATAAAGAAAATAACAATCGACGTTTCTGTCAAAACAGCTGTCAATAAAAATCCCAGAATTCCTGAAATTTCCGTTATTTATTCCTCAAATATTTACTATCATTACAATCCTATAAATACAATCAATATCCTGACAAAAATATGTTGCACACACGTCCTAGTAAAATATTAACCTTCCAAAAATGTCGTGAAAATTCTCCATCTTTTTTCCCGATAAATAGACACGTGTACCTAGGGAAAGAAAATTTTACCTTTTTACGAATTTGCACAGAACGTCATCTACGTCCGGTGTCCTGTATCGGACACGTTTTATGTGCATACGTAAATGCGTCAATATGCATATATACATACGCAGTAGATGTTAGGTATTTACATAAAATTGATAAGAGGGGACAGGAGGGATGGGGTATAGGTCTAGGGAACGAGTGAGCCTCCCTCGACCCTCGAGCCTTCGACTGCCCTCCTCCTCCTTCCCCCTCCTTCCTACATCCTCCACAACCATCCTGATGCATGTCGCTCCTTTTCTGGAGGTGGGCATAGTCCGATGCAGCGTGGCTTGTGCTCTCTCGAAACAGCATGAGTAGCGGTTGTCCCCCCAGGGCGTCGTAGTGCTCGACTCTGTCGGATCATATTTACCACCAGAACCCAGAACTACCACCCGAGAACTGGCACCAGCAAGCCCGATGTTTTATGAGGTGGCAACCCGTGCCAACTGTGTTTCGTTATATGGGATTTTACTGGAAGCGTTGGAAGGCGCCCCATAAATTCGTTAACCAATAAAATCTTCATCGTGCGGTGCGATAATCGAGACAGTCCCTACTGGAAGGTTTAGAGAGCCCTACGACCTATCGTTTCCTTTTGTCTCCGTTTAAACTTGGTCTCGTCTCGCGTGGCTCGTGTGTTGTCTAGGGACTTGATTCTCTACCACGATTGTTCTTCCAATCGGTGGAAACATTTTGTTAAATACCGAAGTAAGAAAGAAAATAAAGATACGTGAAAAAATTTTTTTTCTTTGTAAATTTTATTTTTAATCGCTACGAAGTTAAGACGAGACGCGTTATAGCACATAGGGAATCGTTATTGACGACGTACCGTCGGTCCTCAATCTCGGGAGTGTACGCGCAGGGTTTACGTCCAAAACTCCGGGAACACTGTGAATGAAAGAAATGTCTTTGGGTCACGTTCGAGTTTCTCTTCTGTGATCGAATTTTTTTGTTCCCGACTGGAATAGTTGCTGAGTGACCGGAAGAGGTGGCAATCAGACCGGGCGAGTTCCGGTGAATAGGGGACCGTGCGACAGAACTTCCCAGCTGAGCTGCAGAATTTCAAACTATTTTTTTTCGCATTTTTTTTAGTTTTTTTTTCTTTCTTTCTTTCTTTCTTCCTTTATTATTAGAAACGTGAGGACGAGCGTTATCATGCAAAAGTGCACTATGACCCTGACTCTGAGTACGAAGTATACGTCGCTGAACTATGTACGGTCAGCCTGGAACTCGGTTCATCAAGCTGCATCGCCCGGTCTCTCGAAGTTGTTCCACGCGCGGTGAGAAAAATAGGTCGCGAGAACGAACTTTTAGTTGGTCCAGAAGAATTTAGTCGTGTGTGTAGTTGATTGTGGCAACCGTAACATTTTTCACAATTTTGCGTCCATTGTTCGAACCTCAAAGATTTTCAACGAAATGAAATATATACCGGGTGTCTCGTCAACGAGGGATGAAAATATACCGGGCGCCCGATGTTTCGCGAAGGACAATCGTGTATGGGGTGTTTTGTATAAGAATGAATGCTTAATGGATTATTTGAAATAATATTTAATATACCGGGTGTCCAATTTTGTCGACAGACGAAGTGTATACCGGGTGTCTCCTGCCCAAGAAACGAAGCAGACAGCGGGGGCCACGTTTCGAATAAGACGAAGCATCGAACTAGATTGTCCTTCGAAAAGGATCGATCATATACCGGGTGTCCTGTTAAAAGAAAATTAGAAATACAACATTGTCTAGACATATCTCGCTCGATTCGATGGTGAATCTGTTTGTAAAAAACAATTTCGACGTAACGTTGACGTAAAAGTGTAATAAAAGGGCGATAAAGGGAGTAAAAATACTAGAAAACTTTTTAAGCGCATCTGCAAACATGTTTTCTCCCCGGCGTCAATTACGTTGCGCTCGATTGTAATTTTGTAATGGGCTTTGCATAAATCATCGGGCTGGTGGCTCGAAAGCATCGATGAAGAGTGGAAAGAGGCGGGTGTAAAAAAGGGGTGGGAGTGGTCCACGCGGGCAATCGAACGGGGACTTGACTCGATGAAACGCAATCACGAATTACCCATTATTTAGCGCAACCGGGGCAATTGCCTCAGTTGTATCAAAGAATATACCTAACCCGATTACTCCGGGTACAGTGCACATGCTGGTTACACCAATTGCTTTTTGATTGGATGAAATACCGTTTATTACAGTACCTGCCTAGTACCAGTTGTGAGCCTTGTCATTCCCACAGTCTCTCTGTCTCCAACGTACGTTTTTATTTTCTTTTTCTTTCTTTTTTATTTCCATCGGTCGCTTTCACTTTATTCGGGAAACGGCGCGACAATCGCCGGAGCTTTTAACATTCGCCATTTCGAACTAGAATGGACGGGAGGCCATCGTCGCGAGGCCTGGAAAAGACACGAGCCAACCGTTCCAAACCGAGCCTAAGACGTAGATCGTTTTTTTTACAGTATTCCTTATTTCTACTGTACACTCGTTGTTTGAACATTTCAACGAGGTACGACAACAATTATTGCGTTTGAAATGGAATTTAAGAAAATATACCCATCTCACAGTACAATAAAACGGTCTAGCTATCGCTGGCGACTGGGAGAAACACGGAAGTATATACCGGGTGTCCAATCTTCCAAGTGACGAAACACGTACACAGATGTCCTGTAGGTAAAGGACGAATTATATACCGAGTGTCCCGTTTTAAAGAAAACATCAATCTACCCTTCGTCCAGTTTCTAAGATGACACATATACCGGGTGTCCTATTTAAAAGTGACTTTACACCTAGAAACAAATATCAAAAAAAACCATTTTTTTTTATGATGGACTCCTTTTTACCAGAATTAAGATAAAAATAGTGTCTTGTAGCCCAGTAGGGAATAAAGGTCAGGACGTATCCAAAATCGTGAGCAACGTCGATTGGCAAATTTGCCAGCTGAAGCTCGTAGAACGCAACGCCTTGGGCGAGCTTCTGCAACTCCTTTCTTTTACCCGATGCCATTTCATACCAACATTATACAACACGTTGTTGCAACATCCATCCATATGCGCATCGTGGTCCTTTCAGAGTTAACGGTTAGCTTTTTTTCATCCTACATATTCGAGCGGATCTCTTCTATCCGGTTCCTCGTACAAACAGGGGGCCCCTAGAGAACTCGACCAAACGTGCAGATTCAAAACTCGAAGATACGGATTGAAAGCATCCTTGGCTTCCCTCTAATTAACGTAGTCGGTAATTCAAACTCGCGTATCATAACCCGGCCTCGCCACTTCCCCAATTACCAGAGTCTCGTTTTCTTGCCAGTCTTTTCATTCTCCCTTCCCGGTCTATCATGACTGAATATGACGTGCTTATTTCCCTTTTTTTCATATATTTCGTTTTTTCTTTATCTCGCTACACCATCTTTCTTCCTTCTCCTCGCTTCTTTCTTTTCATTCATTCTGCTTTATTTCGTCTCTCCTACCATCATCCTTCTCACCTCTACCATTCATCTGTACACATTTCAATTACAGTAGAAAACCCTATAACATAATTTACAGTTATTCATGGCGTTACTATACTTCAAAAATGTTCCTTCGAAGTCCTTTTAAGGGGATAAACTCTAGAGGGCGAAAAATATAGCAATCTTTGGGATTTGTTTTCAAGGAAACTAAACAACATATCGAAATTCGGTAAAAAGGTTATTTTTTCTCAAGCATTGAGCACTATTTATAATTTTTCTCAGAGCTGTATTAAAGAAAATAAATCTTATAAAAAATCGTATAAACAATCCTTAATACTTGTATAATAAGGAGCTTTTTACCGAATTTCAATATGTTGTTTATTTTCCTTGAAAAAAAATCCCAGAATTTCCTATATTTTTCGGCCTTTAGAGTGTTTTACCCCCTTAAGAACAAAAGTATTTTTAAGTTTCGATCATTTAAGAAGATGAGTAGTTACATGACGATAAATTAAGAAAAATTTCCCTGTAATGAATATCTGTATGAATCCTGAAAGAAGATTGTCCCGAATTATTTATCGATCGTTACAACAAGCTTGTAATTTTTTTTTACGACCTGTTGGAAGAAAAATTTGCTTTTCATCACAAATCACGTTTTTATAGCGCGTGTATAAATTCCTTGGTATTAAAACGACCGATGAATTAATTAGTAAAAATGATGAATAAATTCATTGGAATAATTAATCAACGCCGTCGTCCTGTCTGAAAGTATATCAGGTGCTAAGTGCTCGAGTACCTACCATACCTAGTTTGAAAGAGTTTATCGAAGCTCCTCGTTATTATTCTTTTAATATTTTACTACATAAAAAAAAAATTTACGACCTCAAAGTGAATCTGCGTTGAACCAAATGAATATTAATTCCGGCAGATATTAAAAACAATTATTAAATTACTTTACACCCGTGGCCTGTGTCATTGAAGGCTTTGATCGAGACAAATTTACAGTAATTGTTAATTATACGGAATTTATTTAAAAAAAAAATTAAAGTTTCTTGGGATAAAAATCATGATGGTAAAGTACGTTGGACAATGTAGGTGTATTAGAGGCATTGGAAGAGCTTCAAATCTTGGACGTTGGGCTGAATCCCGGTGGGAATGCGAAGCGGAGGATTTAATTAAGCTTCATAATCACCGAGATCGAGCACTGAAGTTCTAAGCTGCGTTATATAAATTCAATCGGATCTCATAAATTGGGAACTGAACAGCAACTACCAAACTCGAATAATTCATGTTCGAGGAACCATGCTCGGGTTTACTGATTTCGTTGAAGTGAGGTTATGTGTGGACTCGATGGTTTATTTGAAGTGACTATGCGTCTTTATAACAACTATGGTATTGTAGGTTAAAGCTTATTATAGCTAGCTACTCGTGAATACTTGTGATAAATATTGCACGAGTACAATTTTATCAATCATGTGCTATGTACTGTAAGAGCTCTCGAGATACGGCGTTCGTAGCGTCAAGTGGCGAAACAACGAACTACAAATGTTACGTGATTGATTACGTCGAAAATATAACACCGATGAGCGATTTAAAATATTCCATGGAATTGTTCCATCGATAGGAATACGTATACACTTGAATTTTTCAGGAAAAATTGTTCCTCGAAGCGCAATAAATTGTTAAATATTCGAAGTGGACACACGACGCAATGGTGAATTTAGCACGGTTTATCACATCGATTTTATTATTAATCCCACAATAATCGACGTATATCACGATGAATACAGATTCCTGCCATCTCAATACGTATAGAAATTGAAATTTTACAATGATCCGTCAAAAAACTAAACGATAATATGTAAATAAAAAGTCGAGGTGGGTGAACACTCTGCGCGGCCATCTTGTTATCACGGCTTCGTCGATATTGCATACAACCTCCAAATTGACAAGTTTCATCTTCGACACAAAGAAAAATAACTGTATACTGTAAAGATATCACTGTCAGAGAAGAAACTGAACGAAAAAGGGGCGCCCATTCCTCTTTCTCTCTCTCTCTCTCTCTGGCTGTCCCTCTCTCATTTTCTCTCTCTATCTCTCTCATTGCAACTATACGTTCCTATTCTCGCGTGAACCGGGGAAAACGGCATATAGTTTCCGATACTGTCAGTTAAAAATAAAATGGTACGTCGCGATAAGGTGAAACTCGCTTGTACTCGAGCAATTTATTTGACAGCCAATCACTCGCGGACTCCGCACCTCCCACCGTGGTCCGATTCTCTTCATCTCGATCCATTGCATACCCCGACGCATCTCGTTTCTCGTATCGCTGCGTTCTTCCTTGATTTAGGATTTGCTCTCGCATTGTGCATAACCACACTCCGGCACGGTGTGTCGGTGATCAATTGCGGTGATAGGAAATGAGGACGGTTCACTCGGCCCTATTTGTGAGTTCTGGCTATCAGTGCTTACTGCCTAGAATTTTTTATCGACGACGCATCTATATATTTATTCCACTCCATTTTTTTCCCCACAATTCCGCGCTATTCTTCCGCTCGCACATTTATCGCTCTGCGATTACTCGATTCGATTACACTCGACGACAGCTTTCAAAAATTATATAAAACCCTTATAAAAAAAAAATCAAAAAATCAAAATTCTAAATTTTCAATTCCCAAAATATTTGTACAAATTAAGTAAATAAAAATCTTCACCCTCATCCAGTCGAAAATTAATAAATTGTAATCTCAACGAGGATCATTGAGATTATAATTTATTTTCTCGACGAAAAAAGCGAGTAAATCAAAATTTTTAATTTTCCAAAATGTTCCGGTAAATTGATTCGATCGAAATTTTAAAAAATTTCGTTCCAGCCTCGAGAATATTACTATGGTAGGATCGAGAAGAATTAAGCCACGAGGGGAACAAAAAAAGTGAAGTAATTAATTTTCATTACGATAATAACGATCGCTAATGGTAAGGTCCAATTTAGTAGCTAACGTAGCTATTGACACAATCGTGGATAGAGTTGCGCGCTACGTATACGCGAGTCGTGCAATTAATTAACGCAATTTATTCGTTTCAATTATAGCTACAGTACAACCTGCGGCACTGTCATTGGTTCGGAATGATCGACCTCCGGTAGCGTTGCTTTTATAGCCCGAACCACTACGTTAGCCAATAACAACAAGGCACCGGGGGCAATGCATAGAACACTCTGCACGGAGCGGTAAACTCGTACGGTCACTTCCTCGCACCGAAATATTTGAGTTTGCTCCCGGCTATCGAATCTTGAATTATTGAGGCGCGATTGAAACGATCGATATTCTCATTTCATTTCGTCATTAATTTCTTTCCTGTACGCAAAATCCGTTGGTTTATGAAACAATCGAGGAAATCAAATGTTCTTGGTTAACAATTCCACAAATATGGGATACAATCGATATATTGCCATTTGCCATATTTTGATTGACGAATTGGCATCGAAATGTCAATTTCTATTTTATGTCTATAAAAAAAGAAGCAAAAGGTTTTTTTTTTTAAATTGAAATAAAAATTGGGGAAAAATATCAAATCATTAGTTATTAAAAAAACATTATATAAAAACAAATTACAGAATTTATTTTCAATTACAAGGTAGAAAGGAACTTAATATTTTAAAAAACATTTATCAAAAAAAAATCTAAATGCCAAATGTCACATTCCATAAATCATTAAAATTAATCATTAAACATTAAAAATTTGAAAAATATATTTGTAATGGCGAACAGTGAACTGCAGCTTGTTCAATAACGTAGGAAAAATCAGGAAAATAAAGGGAAAAAAAATTTTTTTAAATAAAAATCAAAGGGAGAGTCGTGTCAAAAGTTGGTAGTCCGCTGGCGTAAGAAAGTCGAAAGTATCGTAATCCTGCTTTTCGGTTACAAATTTGACATTGTCAATTTCTATTTTATGTCCATAAAAAATAAGCAAAAGTTTGTTTTTTTTAAATTGAAATAAAAATTTGGAAAAAAATATCAAATCATTAGTTATTAAAAAAAAACATTATATAAAAACAAATTACAGAATTTATTTTGAATTACAAAGTAGAAAAGAATTAAATATTTTTAAAAACATTTATCAAAAAAAAAAATCCTAATGCTAAATGTCACATTCCGTAAATCATAAAAATTAACCATTAATCATTAAAAATTTGAAAAACATATTTGTAATTTCAGTGAACTACAGCTTGTTCGATGACGTAGGAAAAATCATGAAAATAAAGGAAAAAATAAATAACGAATCAAAGGGAGAGTCGTGTCAAAAGTTGGTAGTCCGCTGGCGTAAGAAAGTCGAAAGTATCGTAAACCTGCTTTTCGGTTACAAATTTGATATTGGATTTATGTGCTGTTGCGTACAAGTGACTGATCATTGTTGGTACTTTAATCTCCTGGAAAACCTACTGCACATTTGTCACGGTCTCCAATACCCAGTTTTGCGTGTATACACAACTTTTGGGTGTTCCGTACCCGAACTCGTATTACTACGACCGTAACGGGGACGGTCCACCGACACGTGCGAGACATAACACACGTACGATGAAACTGCGCGACGTTATATCGTATGATGAATGCTACCGAAGTGCAAGATTTCTCACGACGGTAACGGTAGACGGTGACAACGGGAATTGAAATTTTTCCACCACAACAGACGAGAGAAAGAGAGAAGGAAAGAAACCAAGAGAGAGAGAGAGAGAGAGAGAGAGAGAGAGAGAGAGGGAGGGAGGATGATCCGAGTTCTCATGTTTGGAAAAACGATGGCATGGAGTTCTTGAAAGAATACTACGGTACATAGGTAGGAAAAGCTCAAGAGCTTGAAAATACGCGAGCGTTGGCGCCAGGCAAAGGGAGAGAGAGAGAGAGAGAGAGAGAGAGAGAGAGAGAGAGAGAGAGAGAGAGAGAGAGAAAGAGAGAGAGAGAGAGAGAGAGAGAGCGAGAGTCACGCGATGACGATAAGCAGATAAATAAAGCAAAGCCATCTCTCGGGTTGGATGGAAGATTGAGAGAAGCGAGGATATGCGCCAAGAAATTGAGAATGGAACGTAGAGACAGAGAAAGAGCGAAAGGGAGAGAGAGAGAGGGGGAGGAAGGGTGGGAGAAGGACAGACAGACAGAGGAAGAGAGCAGAACCGATGTGCGCAAAGACGAATTTTATAAAGAGAAAAAATTCAACTTTACGTCGCGAACTCACTAGATACTACGGTGCAACTTATGCGATAAGTTATCTCATCACATTCGACGTATTAGAAAGTTTGAGTAAACGAATATTTAACATTGAGGGAAAGAAATTGTGGACGATTTTTTTAATAATTGAAGTGTTTTTTTTTAATTTTGTTTATTTGTTTATAAATATTGATAATTTGAAGGAAATATTAACAGTTTTTTATCAACAAGATGGAGGGTGAAATTGACACGTGATTTAAAAAGCGAACGATATTGCCGCAAGTTCGTGACTAACAAGGAGGTTGTACCTGATAAGAGAGAACAGACCGTCTCCACCCTCAAAAATGGAAAACGGGTCTCTTTGGATCGTGAAATAAATATCTTATTCAGAACACGCGCTTGGAAACTATATTTTTCGTTAAAGCACCGTATCTCAGGAGTATCGTCCATGAATTTTATGAAAAAGAAATGAAAATGAATATAAAAAAAGGACGAATAAATGAAAAGTTTATAATTTTTTGGTATAAATGTTTTTTTTTCTTTACTTAATTTGGGAATTTATGTTTATGATTGGAGGATTAAAAATTGTCGATATGTCATGGAGAAAATAATTGAAAGTTTGAAGATTTTCACCCGTTAAGAAATATCAAACATTGTTATAAAATCTCACCCTCTTGGTCACGTGGGGTTAAATCGAGCCATTCTTTTAAAGCGGAGCTATAGAATTGTAAGTACATGATTTATACGAGGGTTGATCCTGATAAAATAGAACAGACCCTCTCCAACCCCTAAAAATGAAACAGATACTCCCGAGAACTCAAAATAAATACCCCGTTCAATTTTCCCTCGAGTAATGCGTGTCGCGTACAATTTTTATTCTAAAAATTCAAAAATTCATAAAATTGCAATTTTTCAAGGAAAAAAAATTCAAAAATTTATGAAAATTTCAATTTTTCAAGGAAAAAAAAATTCAAAACTTTATAAAATTTCAATTTTTCGAGGAAAAAAAAATCAAAAATTTATAAAATTTCAATTTTTCAAGGAAAAAAAAATCAAAAATTTATAAAATTTCAATTTTTCAAGGAAAAAAAATTCACAAAATTTATAAAATTTCAATTTTTTAAAGAAAAAACAAGTAAAAATTCTTCAAACAATTTCATAAATATCTTACTTTTTTGTCACAATCGTACGATTATTTTTATCGTTAAGCTACTCTCCCTCCCTTAAATAAAATTATTAATAAATAAATTTCGCTAGTTCAACCCTCGATTCAATTATCAAAAAAAAACAATTAACATTATTTTTTAAAATTATTTTCTTCATCCTAACCCCAATCAATTCTTATTTATTTACCTGTAAAATAAAATTTCTCAAACTTGCTCCACCGAAAAGATTGAAAACATTTCTATTCCAGATTATCTTTCTCCACAACGATTTCCGCATCCCCTTAAAAATTAATATTTACTATAAATTTCAATCCTCCACTGTTCCCACCCCCTTCACATGCCATTTTTCAATCGGCATTCGATCGAACTTTTCATCGCACACATTTGAAACAGTTCGTAAGAATTTTTTATCAACCCTATATACAAGTCGAGCGTATGATTATATAAAGGTATTTGCAGGTTTGAATACGCGGCTGGCATATTTAGTAGGCCCGTGAAGTAAGCCGTTCTCTCTGAATTATGGATAGGTATGTGTGCAATATGAGTACTAAACGTGTTTCTATAATACTTGGATTCTGTACGTAGCATGGGAAAACCACATACTCCAGGGCAAGTGCACGTACACCGGCGTGCCAGAGTTCCGAAAATTGTGCCGTCGTTACGATCGACTCGGCGCGAACGTGACAATCCGCCTTCGGCGAGATGTGTCGGCCGACGTGTATCTCCTCTACGCCGAGGAAGGAGAGAAGAGCTCTTGCCGATTGGTCGGAAGCTTGAATCATCCTCCTCACGCCCTCGTTCTTGTGCTTACAAGACGTGAAAACCGTCCAACGTTTCTATTCCTCCGCCTCGCCCGACGCCTCGCACTTGTCACCTGCGAAATGCATGTATTCCTCGAACCGTGTTCGATCGATGTTTTGCGCCAACTTCCTTCCCGAAAATAAATATTTCAATCCTCGCTATTACGTGTTTTCTCTATTTTGTTCGCTTTTCTTTTTTTTTTTTTTGTTACGTTTCATTTCTCCTCTTCTTCCTTTTTATAGGACGATAAACGGTGTATCGACAAACCTCGGGAGACGTAGTTTATTTACGATTTATGTCCTGAAGTTGATGGATTCGTTTTTATCGACTGGGACGATTGATACGGTTGGAATATTGTGGAATTATGAATTAAAATAGTTTATTTTTTGATGATTTTTCGCGTTATTTTGGGGAAGGGCGTTTGACCATGCGGACCTGAGTGGTTCGCATAATCGAGATTCTACTGTAGTCGATTGCAAAGCTAACTCCTTGGTCCCATTTTTTCAACAATCGAGGTTTGACTGTATGGAATTGAAGTCCTAAGTCACAATTATTAGAAAACTCTTCAGTCCTGACTCTTTAACATAACGAAGGTTCTACTGTAGGTCCAACCACCTAAGGCGCATGCGTGGAAAACTCGTTGTCCCTGCTTATCTCAAGTAACGTATCTTCTACTGTACAAAATTGAAGAATTAAAATAATCAAACTCCTAGTGTATACAAAATATCGTACACACCTTGAAACAATTGACGTTCTACTGTACTCCATTAACGAAAAATATGGAAAAAACCGAAGGGAAAAATTTGAAAAAATTCTTAAACCAAAAAACAACGACACTCATCTCTTGATGATAAAAGACCCGATAAGAAATCTTTCAAGATATCTCAAAATATTGATCGTTGATTCGATCACCAATGCTCGTCGTTCACAACTGTCAATGAACCTCGTAACGTCATTTCGTATTTTCTCATGGGAAAACATCGTTCCTGAAATTTACATGCATTTCCAGTATTGTTATCGTGCTGTTCTGGTCTGGCAGAAGAGGAGTGAGAAGGTTGGTGAGGAAGTCGGACAGGGGGGGGGGGGGGGGGGGGGGTATCACGTCATCAATGTTATGCTAATAGCAAGCCTCACGTTAACATCCATGGCGAGTTATCGTGCAAATTATTCGATATTTCTGTGCAGGAGAGAAAGCCCATCGAGAATCCACCCATGAGCGAGAAGAGCGAGAGAGAACCAGGGTGAGCGAGGAGAGGAGAGGCAGACGACGGGGGACAGACTGCCACAAATCGTTCCGCTATATCTATTCATTAAGTAGATACTAGACGAGATTTCCATCAGTAATTTCCAGAGCAAACTGCTTGACTCTCGCTGCGGTGCCGACGACACGGGGTAATGTCGCGATGTTGAAACCCATATAGCGGGGATAGCGGTTTGCATATTGCACGGCATCTCTTGGCCCGGTTAATGCCCCGGCGTGCTTCTCGTATCGTTGTCCCCGAGCGTAACACATTCCCATGAGTTCTACGAGTACGATACGCTTGTTTATATTCTATATGAGCATTGACCATTGAACTATTCGAAACTTGTTATGTTCATGCGTATATATATGTATGTATATATATATATATATGTGTGTGTGTGTGTGTGTGTGTGTGTGTGTGTGTGTGTGTGTGTGTGTGTGTGTGTGTGTGTGTGTGCAAATATACGTACGTGTGGGAACATTTGAATAAGACCCTTTGAGGGATGACGAGGTTAAAGTTGTTCGTTACGAGGTATCGAGGCATTTCCATGAAAGAAACGTGTCTCGTACGAGAGACCGTTGGTTCAAACGGTAAATTAAATTTTCGTGGTCGATCGTTGGTGAAGAGGGTACCTAAAAGGGGTAGGAATGTGGATCGAGGGATGTTTTGACTCGATTGGTTACGACTTTTTTTTTGTCTCCAAAACTTGTTGGTTTTGGGGGGAGGGTTGTATGGTTCGGGGTTAATTAATTTGATGACAATTTTTGTGAATGGCGTTTGTTGTTTTGTTTGGGGAGGGTGGAGGGGTTGTAAGGTTCGAGTTAATTAATTTGATGAGAATTTTTAGGAATGGGGTTTGTTGTTTTGTTTGGGGAGGGTGAATGGGTTGTAATGTTCGAGTGAATTAATTTGATGACAATTTTTGTAAATGGGGTTTGTTGTTTTGTTTGGGGAGGGTGGAGGGGTTGTAAGGTTCGAGTCAATTAATCTGATGAGAATTTTTAGGAATGGGGTTTGTTGTTTTGTTTGGGGATGGTGGAGGGGATGTAAGGTTCGAGTCAGCTAATCTGATGAGAATTTTTAGGAATGGGGTTTGTTGTTTTGTTTGGGGAGGGTGAATGGGTTGTAATGTTCGAGTCAATTAATTTGATGACAATTTTTGTAACTGGGGTTTGTTGTTTCTTTTGGGGGTGTGGAGGAATTATAAGATTCGAGTTAATTAGTTTAATGATAATTTTTGTGAATGGAGTTTGTTGCTTTGTTTGGGGAGGGTGAATGGGTTGTAATGTTCGAGTCAATTAATTTGATGACAATTTTTGTAAATGGGGTTTGTTGTTTTGTTTGGGAAGGGTGAAAAGGTTGTAAGGTTCGAGTCAATTAATTTGATGAAAATTTTTATGAATGGGGTTTGTAGTTTTTTGTGGGGTATGGAGGGGTTGTAAGATTCGTGTCAATTAATTTGATGACAATTTTTATAAATGGGGTTTTGTTATCTTTTTGGGTGGGGGAGGGGGGGGCTGTAAAGTTCGTGGTCAATTAAATTGATAAAAATTGTTGTGAATGGGGTTTGTTATTATTTTTGGGGTGTGGAGGGATTGTAAGGTTCGTGGTCAATTAAATGGATGACAATTTTTGCAAATGGGATTTGTAAAATTGATCGTTGATACGATGGTGTATGTAATTATGAAAGTTTGGGTGTATCGTAGTGTTGCGAAATCTCGGTTCCCACGGTCATAATATGTCTTGTTAGAATATCACACGAGACTTCAACTATCTACGATGATATGGTAATTTTTGTCGGGGGTAGTTGGTGGATGTTGGAAGATCCTTCTCGACGTGCGAGCATTCCAGGACGTTAGTTCAAGAAACCATAATACGCGGTGAGAACGAGCTAGTAGGGTGAGCCAACTATTAGTTGGGTCAACCACTTAATTCGTTCACAGTAAAAATAATACAAAATTTTCAGGACGATAATAACAATAAAATCAACAATGTTTATTATTATTTCTTGATATTTATTATTTTTTATTGTTATTTTTTCCTATTTATTTTCATCTGTATCTATTTATTCTTATAAAATCAACAATATTATTATTATTATTATTATTATTATTATTATTATTATTTCCTGTTATTTATTATTTTTTCTTGTCATTTCTTCCCACTTATTGTCATTTATTTCTATTTATTGCTATATATTATTATTTATTGATATAACATCAGCAATATTTATGATTATTATAATTATTGTTTATTATTATTCTCTGTTATTTATTATTTTTATTGCTATTTTCTCCTATTTATTTTCATCTATATTTATTTATTCTTATAAAATCAACAATATTATTATTATTATTATTATTATTTCCTGTTATTTATTATATTTTCTTGTCATTTCTTCCCACTTATTATCATTCGTTTCTATTTATTGCTACATATTATTATTATTTATTATTATTATTAATACACATTATTATTACAAAAAATCTCTATTACCAATATTTATTATTAACTACGATTATTTTTCTCAATAACGATCCTTACAATAAAAAATAATAAGACGATTTTTATTAAACGGACCAATTTACGAAAAAGCTATTCGTTCAAGCCGGTCCAATCGATTCCAAGGCCGAGAAGATTGGACACAATCCGAGAAACGAAACAAACCCTGGCAACTCCATAATAACCAAACGTATAGTGATAATAATGATAATCGATGATGTTTGTTCATAACATACGTATTTTATCTCCGTAAATATCATCTCGACATTTCCAAAATAACGTCAAAATATTCCGTCGGCACAACGAACGAAATTGTCGCTCGCGTCACGCGCGACGCCGCAAGGGCCATCGCGCAAACAAACAATTATATCCCGGAGGGCTATTGTCTTTTTTGTTTTAGCCTTTTTGTTATCCGCCAAAAAGCTTTCGATTCGAACCTCAGCGAAATTTCTTCTCCGCAAGACCAACAAGAAATTCTCTTCTCTTCCGTACGCCTCGAAATCGAAATGTTTACCCTCTTTTTGAAAAGCGTCGCGCGTAGAAAATCCACCCTCCTCCCATATCCCACCCTTACCTACCCCGCATGTAACGTCCGTAACCCCTCTACGTCTTATTCGACCTATCAGATCGTCTTTGGTGAATTTATAGCCACCGAAAGACCACTCCGGGTTGTATATACCCGCACCCTATTCACGTAGAAACGCTTCCAAGTGTCCGATCCCAATCTTTCTTATTTTTGTGTGTGTATCGTGTGAAAAAAATCCGAGGGCAGAAAATCCTCGTATAAACACGAAACTTACGCCTTTACGATATTGAATTCGCGACGTTTAAAGAAGCTCGAGTTTCGAGAAGATACGTTTTACTTTTGTTTTTCCGTTCGACGGTCAATATTTAAGGGTAGAAATAACCCTCTCGATAGGCGAAATATCGTGTAGAAGAATTTTCGATATTTTTTTTTATTTCGCAGACTGGTAGGGAACGTTGCCAGCAATTTCCCGAGGAGATTAAACATTTTTCGCTGATTTCGATAATTTTTTTTCAACGTGTGATAGTTTTAGGGTATTTTCTAGTTGAATTTCCAAAGGGAATTTACTTTAATCCACATTTTGTCTCGCTTCGATAGCATTTCATAATTCCTTCAGAGTGAACGTCGATAAGTCTTAACCCCCTCTCCTCTATTTACAAAAAAACAGTCGAAGGTCATTGAAAGGTCATTTTATAACCACAACTTGGACACGAATGGGAGAATGAATCGTAAGGTCACCGTCGTTCGACCTTCCGATCGAAAGAGCTGGGACTACGAGATAACCTATGGCCCATTGCGATCTCGCAACAACGATTCTCATCGTTGTCCCACGAGGGTGATTCAACGGGTTACAAGGCAAGCAAGTTGTTTTCGAACGTTCCACTACATCGAGTGAGACGATCGAAAACTATTCGTTTCACTTTACTCGCGATCGTTTAATCACTGTTTAGAAAGGCTCTACGCCCCACTTCAAAATGGCCGCCATTTTGATGGTCGGCCATTTTGTCAACCGGGTCGATTCGGCATGGCCCAACTTGAACTCCATGTTGTTAGATCGACCGATTGTTTTCGATACATTTAATCGAGTGTGGGAGACCGAGGGATGCAACGATGGATTGGCCATCAATGACTGCAATGACATGCCCGGGAGTCGCGCCATTTACGGCTGATTCGCACTTGGTGTAATCAATGCGATGCTCCAAAGCCCCGGGAGCCATATCGCCTCTTGAGGCAAGGATCGCAATTAATGCAGCGCACAGTGTATAGACACACGAGATGTACGCCACTATACAGTCTGTGGTGTACGTGCCATACGACGCCAATATGGCGGCCTCACACGTGCTCCAAGTCTCAAATGTATCTTCGCAGATTACTCTTCGATTTTTTCACGTATCGACGTGCAATTTTTTCTTGGTTTTTTTTTCTCTCGTACGGGTTCGGAAGCTTAGGAGATTCGGGAAAAAAATAACTTTGGAAAGAGGGGAGACGTCGAAAAAAAAAAAGATTCGCGAAATAATGCCCAGGGGGATAAAAAAACCAAGGGCAATTTTGGTGGGAACAGTGGGGTGGTTATTGGACACCTCGGGGGCGTGAATTTGGAAGCGTGAGTTGCATGAAACAGTGGGATGTGCGGTGGACGGTTAGGGGTGCATATGGAATCGTAGGGTGCGTAGAATTGTGGTGTGACCGTAGAACACCCCCGGGGGTGGAAAAAAAAATGTAACGATGCGGATTTCCATCGATGCTACTTTTTTTCTTTTTTTCGTATTCTTTTTGTTTTCCCTTCAGGATTATCTTTTTAGCTCTCGCGTTTAATTGCGTATGGCTGTCGTATTTCCCGCGTGATACGTGGAAAGAAAAAAAAATGTTGGTTCGCAGGCTGGCCACTTGGCGCTACGTGCGTCGGCGCTAACTCGATGCAAAGTGGAAGGCCGACATAACCTTACGAAATTTCAACCGGGTATTTCCCGTGACGAAAGCGAAACGCGATCTCCCTTGTAGAAATTAACTTAAGCAGAAGATAATACTTCGCTTGTGCACCGAATATTAATCACCTCGGCATAAATTACGTAACAATTATAGCAACCTCGCTCCCGCTCACGCGTCACGTGGTAAACCATCTTCCATTTCGTGTCACGACGCCAGGGCTATCACGACGCGTTAATCAAGACGTAAAATGCTACAAACCCATGACACTGAAGATAACAACGTAGCTGTTATTTCGTTCCATGCAAAATAATCGTTACAGTTCTTACACTGTAAGGTTGACATAACCTCAACTATTTTCCATCGAGCCTCCCTCGAAGACAGTTGACCTTTTTGACGAAAACAAAGCTAATAACTACCTTTTGCCCCAAATAGGAATCTGCTGGACACAAATTAACCAACAATTTCAACAATCTCTCGCGCATTCACGAGTCACGTGATCCGTCCGCCATTTCGTGCCAAACTGCGATGGTCACATCGCCAGGCTAATCAAGATGTACGAATGCTACAAACTCGTAATTTCGATAATAACAAGATCGATATAATACCGTTCCGTGCAAAATAATCGTTGCAGCTCGCACGTCATAAGATCGATATAACCTCAACAATTTTCCATCGAGTCTCCCTCGAAGACAGTTAACCTTTTTGACGAAAACAAAGCATCTTCCCACTCAAAATTACCTCAAGCGGAAGCTAATAACTACCTTTTGCCCCAAATAGAAATCTGCTCGACACAAATTAACCAACAATTTCAACAATCTCTCGCGCATTCACGAGTCACGTGATCCATCCGCCATTTCGTGCCAAACTGCGACGGTCACATCGCCAGGCTAATCAAGACGTAAGAATGCTACAAACTCGTAACCCCGACAATAACACTATCGATATTATACCGTTCCATGCAAAATAATCGGAACAATCCAGGATATACAACAGGATACGTGGGAAAGTGCATATATCACCACGAATGCCGTTATCAAAGTATGCATGACTTTCGGCCAATTTACTCACCATGCACCGGAACTCTGTCCCGTTCGAGTTAACATATAAATTGCCGCTTACCCGCGGGGGTGAGAGAGGGGTGCAGATGTGTTCGTTGGCGAGCCAACTTACCCTTTTGCGTTAACCTCCCTCCCTCTCCTCCTGTAACGTCCCTACACAATCAGTCCAGGAAATTCAATTCAATTTCCGAAGAAACTCTTTAGCGTTTGAGGATATTATACAATCGGTGAGGAGGGTAGGGGGAGCAGCGTGGAGCGAAGGATGTGAGTGAATGGGGTTGGATGTGAGGATGTAGAAGGGAGGGTGAAAAACTGAAATAAGGGTGGTGAACCTCAACCTACCGCTCTCTCGCCTACCTCAACGCCGAGTCGATCTTCTCAAGGGGTCTTAACGTATATACATACATACATATATATCCACAAAACCTGGGGTTTGCTGCCTTTTTTTGTTTCAATCTCTCCCCCACCCTCTTTCCTCTGTCTCCCTCACCTTCCTTTTTTTTCATTCCATTTCCTTTCTTTTTTCTATTCTCACTCACTCTTATTTCGTCCTCTATTTCGATCTCTTCGTCCCGGCAGATGTTTTCCTTCTTTATTCCACGGGGTTTTACAATCAGTATTTCTCCCTTGCACGGCCTCTCAATTCCGGAGACGTAGATGCCAGCGTGAAGACGACGGAAGGAAAGAGGAACCGTGGGGAGTACCGTAGGGACGCGAAGAGAACAAGGGTGTGTGCGAGAGGGTGAAACTCTCGTGAGCACGCGCTGCTCGAGCCGGTTAGGTTGGTATAAGGACTCTGGTAGTATCTGGCAAAAGCGTCCAGCGGGTGAGTCTGCGAGGGTGAAAGGAGAGCGAGGGGAGGGAGGGAGGATACGATCCCAACGAAGAGCGGATGGACCGTGGTGAGAGGCTGCTACAGGGAGAGAGAGAGAGAGAGAGCGAAGGGAAACGAGAGAAAGCGAGAGATTTCGAGAGGGGGTGAATGAAGATTGTGTGCGCGGGCGCGGAACCGGCGCAAACGCTTCGTGCAGCATCCCCGTCAGTTGCAAGTCAGAAATTGTCGCGATCGCTTTGATCGTTGTATCGCGTCGGCTCGCCCGCGCGTTTCCCCCAACGGCTGGCCTACACGGTCCGACAGACGGAAACTGTTAACCGTTCGGCACCTACGAAACACCCCCCGGCCGCGCTCGAATGTTTTGATACGAAACGAAAGAAGAACAAAAAATACACGTTATACACAGAAAAAAAGGGAGCTAAACAAAACACAAAAAACGGGGGAAAAAAAGGAACGAAATTTCTCTTTCCCGATCGTCTCGACGATGAGACAAAATTTTGACGATTTTTCCTATCAAAGGCGAACGTAGACGTATCGTACCTTTTTTTATCTTGAGAAACTCTTGGCTGGAGGAGGAAACAAAAAGAAACGAAGGAAAAAAAAGGGAAACAAACATTTTTCGTAACCGATCGATCGTCGCGCCGTACGATCGCTTCGCTCATTTTTTTCAGTGAAGAAAACAAACGAAATTTGCCTCGTTATTTGTTTTTTTCCGTGCTCAAAATTGTGCCACATGGTTCGAAAAGTGTAATTTTATATTTATATATCGATATATTTGTATATAAAGTTATTTTTTTTTTCGTTTGATCTTTGAAACGAAACGTAATTGTTTTTTGGGGGTGTCGTAACGTCCGGCGATTATTACAAGTGCGATAATCGATCGAATGTGATAAAGCGGTTTAACTCGCTCGTAATAACTGTGAAAGTGTGACGAAAGAAAAATCAAACCAGTGAGCAATGGATTGTAAAAGCGGGAAATTTCGAAAAGCCGTTATCTATCTTCTGGTACTCATCGGCGGTAAGTTCGAGCTTGTAGCCGGAACTCCGACCGAGATTCGATTGGGCACTGCGAACGATTGATCATCGACCTGTCGATGTGAAAATTGCGGTGCGAAAGTTTTGCGGAAAAATTGATTTCTTGAAATTTTCACGATTTTTTGAAAGTTTTTTTTCATTTTGTAATTGTTTTTCGGGGCGAAAAGAAGATCGATTTTTATGTTTACTGTTTATTGAAAGGTTTGAGTAAAATTTAGGGGTGGGGGATGAGGGAAATTTGAATAATGAAATTTATTTTTGTTTTTTCGTTTTTTATTCTTGGGATCGATTTTTATCGTGTACTTTGGCAGAGTTTGAGTAAAATTTCGGGGGAGGGGGTTGAGGGAAATTTTAATGATGTAATTTTAGTTTGTTTTTTTTGGATCGATTTTTATCTCGTTTTTAATCAATCGATTCGAGAGTAAATCATGTTTGGGCAAACTTTATCGTCGAATTATAATCGGAATGCAATTTCAGATATTAATTCGTATTTGAGAATCGAATTAGTTTCAATTATTTTTCGTTGTTATTAATGATTCATTGGCAATTATTTTACGCGCGATAATAATTAGGAATTTTTAATGAATTGCAGTTACGGAAAGCGATTGCAAATGAATTGTTCGTAGGATTATTAATGAATGCATAATTAACCATTGGCAGTCAGTGATTACGCGATTGCCTAACACCCTTGTTCATGTAAATTAGTCAGAAATGGAGGAAAAATTATTTCATGTTTATCTTGAAGCGCAATAAAAATTCAAAAACTTCATTTTCTTATTAATTCAGAATTAATCGTGAAATAAACGTGAAACGGTAAATCAAAGATCTTATAATTAGTTAGTTTTATTTGTCTAACTTTTATCAAATCTTATCAAAAATAACAAAAAATCGATCGATCGAAAAATCGAAATTCATCGTTTATCAAAAAATCTGAATTCACGTTTTAATTTTTTAACTAATTAATTAATTTAATTAATTGTCGAGTCATTTTTGTATAATACAGCGGACATTTGCATATTTTTCTTTAAATTAGGTTCGCTAAAAAAATTCGCTGGCACATTAAAAAAAAAAAAAAAAATTTCAAATCAATTATTCGCTTTCGAGATGAAAATTACAAAAAAAAAATTAATTTAGAGAAAAGTCTCAAGTAAGATTTAAATTCTGGATTACTAATACTCTCACAGACACTACAGGGGTGTTAAAAAACAAAATTGCAACTAGACATTTTTATTATTATCCAGGAAAATCCGGTTACAAATTGCGACGTGCTCGTTACTTCCTAGTGGATTTAGCTCGTTCTCAAAGCTTCCTCTATGACCAAGTAACATCGTCAACTTCGACTACACCATAGTCGAAACTTTGCGAACGAGCCGACTCGACGTGAAGGCAACATACAAGTTTTAATCTGCATCGTTTTTTTCTTTATCTCTCTCTCTCTCTCTCTCTCTCCCTCTATCTCTATTTCTAGAAATGATTTATAACTAAGCTTTCGTACTAAAAATAATCCGAGAAGAAAAATCCAAAAAAAAGAATGAAATTTTTTTTTTTAATTACTAATAATTCTTTATCAATTATTACAACAATTTATTGATCTCTTGTTTATCCCTCTTCTTTCTATTTCGATAAATGATTTATAATGAAATGTTCGTACTAAAAATAATCCCAAGGGCAAAAAAAGTATGAAAATCAAATTTAAAAAAATGAATAATAATCTTTCAATTATTGCAACAATTTATTGATTTATTCCACGAAAAATTCGCCCTTTATTTACAAAACGCGAACGATCTCGTCGATTTTCAACGAGCGATGTTGCAGCATGGTCCTACTCTGTTAAAAGTTCGAGCTCTATGGCTCAATAATTTGAAGGGCTGGAGGCATAACAGAAAGATTTTACACCCCACCTCTAAAAAAAAAAAAAAATTTTATAAGCGCCTTAAAATCGAAACCGACGTTCTAATCTTGACGAAACTTTCGCGTAACGAAAGCGTAGTGATAGCTCTATTCACGTGCAAAATTGAAACTCAAACGGCGAAGGGGTGTACTGAAATTATCGAGGGTTGATTTTTGCACCCTCCTCCCTCGCACACCCACACACACGCACACCCGCTCCCTTCCGCGCACAAGTCAACCGTAAATTTATTTAGGTACATTTTTTCGACGTCGCGGGCCATTTCGGACGGTTTGCCATAAAAAAAAATTTTTAAAAAATAGACGAGACAAAAGCAAAATTTCAATCGTAAAACTTTGCCGAAACAACGTAAACAAGCTCGTCGTTTTTTCGGTCGCGCATCGAGGGACGGAGTTTATTTTTGTCGTAAACACAATTTACATGCGTCATTCATCGTTGGTATGTACGGGCCGACAGTATTTTCACGTTAAATTTCATTATAATCGATCGTCGCGTTTTCGAGGGTAATCGCGGAAATCACCCTAATGAGCAAACTCACATTATCAAATGTTGACAGGTCGAGTTTAAAATGTCACATCTCACTGGCTACGTTTTCGATGGAGGGAAAATTTATGCGGCGGTTCTTGCAAACATTTTCGACCTGCGAACGATAATGAGCTGGAGAATGTGCCTGACACGCGTCGTTAACATAAACAATTATTAATACTAATTTACTACCGAATGCAATTTCTGGGTTGTTATTTATCGTATTAAAAAAAAAAAAAAATTTCAACCCTTGGCTGAAAATAGGGAGGGGCAGGAGGGGGTAAATTATCGACATTGATTTATGGTGAAATGAAACATTTGATTTTGAATTTCGTTCATTTTTTTTTCAAAATTTAATATTTCAATGTTTAATTCGAAAAAGGAAAAGAGATAAATACATAATTATTAACAATGTTTTATTCTATAAGGGAATTGGTGAGTTTATATTTTGTACTTGTTTGAAAAAATTGGATTTATCAACTCTTGATTGGAAATAAAGAGAAAGAATAAAAATTATTAATCCTGAATTATTATTTATTCAAGACTGAAAGCTTCGATTTATTATTAATACAATTTTCAAAGAATTTAATTTTTCAACTACTGAATGAAACTTGTGGGTTATTATTTATTGTATTAAAAAAAAAATTTCAACCCTTGGCTGAAAATAGGAAGGGAAAGGAGGGGGTAAATTATCGACATTGATTTATGGTGAAATGAAACATTTGATTTTGAATTTCGTTCATTTTTTTCATAATTTAATATTTCAATGTTTAATTCGAAAAAGGAAAAGAGATAAATACATAATTATTAACAATGTTTTATTCTATAAGGGAATTGGTGAGTTTATATTTTGTACTTGTTTGAAAAAAATGGATTTATCAACTCTTGATTGAAAATAAAGGGAAAGAATAAAAATTATTAATCCTGAATTATTATTTATTCAAGACTGAAAGCTTCGATTTATTATTAATACAATTTTCAAAGAATTTAATTTTTCTACCCTTAATTAGAAAAGAGGGAAAGGGGATGAAAAAAAACGATATTATTAGGGATTCATTCATAAATGAGAGTTTTAATTAACTGTTAACGCAATTTTCAAAGAATTTACCTTTTCTACCCTTAAGTGGAACTGAAGGAAAAAGGGATGAAAAAACGATATTATTAACGATTTATTACCAAATGCGAATTTTAATTTATTATTTATGGTATTGTAAAAAAAAATTAATTTTTCAACCCTTAACTGGAAAAAGGGGTGGTCATCCCTTTCGACTGTGACATGAAGTGGGTCACTGCCGGGGATGTTGCAGTCCTACTCGCAATCAATCGCGTATAAAAATAACACACTTCAACGAAAATGTAGGTAGAGTTTTTGAACCAATGTTCATCTCATCAATCAGCGCTCATCCCTAAAAGTTTGAATTTATCATTTGCGTAATTCCGGCACGATTTACCGAAATAAAGCGTCAGGGAGCATAAAAAAATAAAACTGAAAAAAAAAACAAGCTTCAACCCGTGTTGCGCGAACTATACGTCAGTATAAAACTGTCAGAGGCAACGAAGTGGGTTACGTTGTCAGAACGACGAGCGTCAATTTTACGGACGGTTCATGCTGTGTTTCAATCCATAAATTTATGTCAGAACTCGTAAAATTACTTCAAAAACGATGACAATATTTATCTTTTTTTTTTCAAAAATTTCTCTAACGAAAACAATTGTTATGAAAATAATTGTATGGACACAGGGAAGTCGATTAAAGATATAGCGGAAATGTCAGAATTACGCGACTGTACTCGAGGTAAACACCCGTCGACAAACGAAATATTCGCATGAACTATTTTACGATTTTACCAAAATAAAAAAAGAAATGCTTGTGTTCGTCAACGTCAACTAGTCAACAAACTGAAGTGCTGCTGTTTCGATATTTTAGTTGTACGATTTTATCGACCCTGCGTTCGTGTAACGTCCCTTCGTTTTGTTTTTAGAGTTGTAGTTTATTTTTCGATCGGAGCTTTTACAAATATCAACAATCCGAGTAATAAATTACACCATCGAACAAATGTATATTATATTTATGTTCGGCAGTTCGTATTCGTTATAATTCCCTCAGCGAATTATACAATTCTGTAAATAAATCTAGTTCACCACGATGAATGTTGCATCATTCGTTAAATAAAATTTATTATAAATTTTACGTGCAATTTTCACTATTTATTCCAACGTAGTTCGATTCTTGCCACTTCAATGTACACACAAAAAAAATTACGCAATCGTACGTGAAAGCAATCGGAAATAAACCGTCGAGAAAACTTCGAGGTGTCAAGTGCATGCGCGACCCGCCATTTTGTAGTCGCGTCGTGTGCGCGTTATGAAATGCACAGCATACACGTTACGCTCGTATTGTCCGCTACATTAACTGAAATTGTCGCCGTACGAGGCGTTGCAGTCGATATCTCGTTGGTCTCGAGCGAGCTTGATAGCTCTTAATGATATGTGACAAAAACTTTCCCACCGTGAAAAGGACACTTTCAAGAGGAACGTGTCAACATTTGAAACGACTTAACCGTTGAGTTTTCAGATCGTATAGATAAAAGAAGAACGAGGATGTGTCTCTCGCACGCTTCTCGACTGGCAAACATTCGCGCCACGTTAGCCAACCTTTCTATTCTCTCAAAAACAAACCTAACCTAAAATTTGTTAGATATCTATATCGACAAAATCCAGATTGCGAAGCCCTTTAGTAAATGAGGTTACAAACCGTGAATATAGCACGAAGTTATTTCTACCATTAAAATAAACGCCAGGACGAAAATATTCAATTTTCGGTTGGAAAATGTTACTTCTATAAATAATTTTCCTCCACCATTTCCTCGTACGTCAGCCATTATCCGACTCCGGCTTGTCGGAGATATCGTACGTTCTAACGATTTCTCCTCGCAAATCGGAGTTTACATAAGCGACTCCACACTTCCACGATTTCGATCCGCACAGACGAATCGAATTAATTCGCAGTCAGGCAGGTTTACACAGCTATCCATTATGGGTGACTCAAGCTATCCTATGGACATACATATTATATGATAAAATGGCGGATCGGAGTGAAAATTGAATTTGTTCGAATGACGTCGCAACTACAAACATTGTCGATTTTTCTCGATGCGGAGTTACCCATAATTCTCGCGAGGAACTTTGTTGGCGCTTGCGCAAAAATCACAGAGGCACAGGGACGCGCTCTAAAAGTATATAGGCTTGAATCAGGATACGCCCCAACGATCGCCAAATTGAATTTCGTCTCGTTCAGACGTATCTGGAACAAAAATCACTTATTTTTTTGAATAAATCTATCGACGTTTTATTCTAGGTTACAACGTTGTGATATAAAGAAGCTAGTACGTAAAAAATTCGTACAGGTTATGTTGAAATTATAACCTACAAAAATTTTAAAAAACCTTTTCAAAAGTTGCTCGTTATTTTTAATAGAAAGAAAATCAAGGTTTTTAAAATTTTTCTTTTATCAAAATAACAATATTTGGTTCAACTATCGAATTTACTCGAGTGAACGTAGGTACATGTCGTCGACAATCAACCATTCTGCTAATTCGGCGCGAAATTTGAATTCACGAAATAATAAAAAATAATTATTTACTTTTCTATAAATAAAAATTAAAATGAGAATAATGCAAATACTTGGGAATTGTCCAGAGGAGTTTGCGAATGAGAAATTTACATTCTAATTAAGAAATCCATCTTGATAATAAAAAATAAGCTAGTGTAATTTGTTTTCGCTCGGTCGGTAATATCGGTCTCGGGGACATTTCACGCAGAAAACTCGTAACATTTGCCATTAAAAGGGGGCAAAACCATAAAATCAGTATTACGAGTTGTTAATGTTCCCCTGTTTTCTTGCGAACTATGTCTCTAGAGTTTTTATCGCGTATTGATCTTCACCTTTTACTGATGTGTTAGCCCAGCGTATATCTCGAAGTTACCCCTTTTTTACGTATATCAGGATATAAAAATATGATATTATATGGAAGGGGAATATTTTATTAGGGCTTTTCATAGATGATACAATAACGAATGAAAGGATTTACTTAAAAATGAAAATCACTAAAAATCTGATAAACAAACTTATCTCAAGATTCTCCATGTTATAGTATAACGATACTGATAGTTGATCATTCCTGTGTAACAAACAATTAATGAATATTTGAATAAACAATTAATCAATTAAAAAACTAGTTTCACAAATTTATTCAATTGCAATTTAAACGAAAATTCCTGGACGTCACCTAAATATTCCACACATTTGATCACGTAATATCTAAAACGAATCAAGATACCCAACGGTACAATAGCCCCAGGAACAAAAGGGCTAGCCACGAATCGATTATGAATTTTCAATATAAATTTTGCTATAATCTTGAAATAAATGTTCCATGATAAAAGGATTGATTTTATATAATTGTTTCAACCCTCTTTCCATCAAAAATTGTCACCCTAATCCACATATATATATGAAAATGGAAAGCTTTAGTCCAGAAAATTGCCAAAGGAGATTAGCGATCCAGCACGCTATGGTGCTAAGTAGGTTCACCTCGCTTACATCGAGGGTGGTCTCTGCCAGCTGAACCCCCAGGAAAAAGGAGGAAATACCAATTAAATATTACATCGGTCCATTACGACCTATGAATATTCGACTGGCATGAAAATTTAACATTACGCGATAAAAGCCGTTTCGTCCCACTTTCGAAAATAGTCCGGAAGATCCAATGAAACAATATCGAACCAACTTTGTCCAATTCGAAGAAAAAAAAATCGTTTGAATTTCATTTTCCCAAAAACATAACGATCCAATTGTTTCTGTCGTCAAAGTTGTCTTTTCCATACTCGAAGACAGTTCGCTGGACATACACGAGACTTTGATCGTGTCATCATTCGCGATGACGACACGAGATATAAATCCAGTTTACAGTGTCGAAATTCAAAACGTGTGCAAATATCGGTCGTTTTGTATCACGTGGACAATGTGAATTGCAACACAGTAACGTAGCGAGAAGTGCCTCGACCTCTTTCTTGAAAAGCTCGCCGTGGAATTGAATCGTTCCTGTCGACCCCAACGGGACGTAATGGTCGCTATTGCCCTTGATATGCCCCGTCCTGTCTACGTCCACGTTTCTCGGCTCGTCGAGAATGTTTTCAATTGTCCTCGAGGCGCCGTAACACCGGCAACGGCTCGGCAAGCAATTCAATGATATTGTTTTACCTTCCCCAACCCGCCATACATGGAGATGGAGTGACAGTAATCTGGTGTCGTATACCTGCTTGCCTGGTCTCGTATCACAGACTGCTATGTCATTTACGTTACGGTACCATTTTTTTCTTCTCCTCTTCGTTTTGTCTTGACTACCTACGCTTTCTTCTTCTTTTTTTTCTTTTCTCTCTTCAGCTTCGAAGTTTCGCCGCCTTTTTCTTCCAGTTCGAACATGAATTTCTCAGTTTCTCGAATTCAATCAATATACTTCTATTGCACCTGATGTTTTCTGTAAGAATAAATGTAGAACGCAGACTGTTCTTTTGAATTTCATTTTCTTCCAATGTGACATACGTTACGCTCGTTTTATCGCACGGAAAGCTTTGTTCTAGTGAGGAAATAGACGTTAGGATCTGTAATGTTGGAAGATTGTTTGGAGCTAAAGCATTATGGATAGTTGAGTTTCTTTAAATTGGATAGCTCACTTTTTGTGGGCGTGGCGATGGTTTGAAAATCGCGATTTTTTGGTGGTAAATAATTTTTTTTTTCACGAAAATAATTTTAACAAGGTGTAGTTGGATTGAAAATATCTCGCATATCGCCAAAAGCACAGTCGTTTCTTTGATAGGTCAAAATAAATACACAAAAATCCCAAAAAACGGTGAAATTTCACGTTTTTTCAAGTTTTTATGTATCATTTTTCGTGCCAGTGAAAAACGACCCATGAATTCGGGATCAGCGAGCAATTTACGGTCGATGGTAACTCTAACAATATAGAAAAAAAGCAAGTCTGAATCGACGACTTTTTTAGCCTAGTTTTCTACGTTGCGACTCGAAGGGGTTGAAAAATAAAAATGATGTGTCAGATAATTGAAAATCGGCCTGTGAGAACAAAAATTTGTCGTTGATGAAGATTGGGACGCTATTTTGGCCGATATCTCAAAAATTCTATGAGAAAAATGCAAAAAACACGAAATAAAGATTTACCCACTTAACGATAATATCTTAAAAATCGAAAACGAAACCATGATTTTCTTATTGTACAAGAAATTTTTGATCGACATAGGCTCTTAAAGCTTGAGAAAGGATTAAAATTCACCGGAATTCAATAATGGCCAATTTCGATGAATGTCACGAAATTTCAAAAAATCGACTTCTGGCGATGCTGTATCTCGATGCTTAGTCGTTTGACAGAAAATAGCCCGAACAACTTTTTGAAGAGCTGGCCGATCGCTCGACAATGAGCCTAGGATCATCCCGATAACTCAATTTTTGTGGCCAGGGCGACACTTTGAAAATCGTAATTTTCAGGATCCGTAGGTCGGGACCTGCAAAAAAAACGCCACAGCGATGAGGCTAAATTTTTTTGCTTCAGAAAAGGGTTCGCTGGGGGGTTACGGAATCGGAAATTTGTCACTGATTAAGACTACGACGTTATTTTCACCGACATCTTAAAAACTCAAGGAGAAAAACGCAAAAATCCCAAAAACAGTATAGAATTTTGCATTTTTTAAAACTTTTCACCTGCAAATTAAAATTCAAAGACAAGGCAACAGTGATATTCGTAATCAATGTTCAATTTTCCATCTTATATGTCCCTAACGAAATTTGTTTAGCTACAAAAACAATTTAACAAAAATTTCAAACTACAATTCCCAACTTGTGGGCCCCTCGCGAATGAGTGAATCCTCGTCCCGCATGCGCATGCGCGAATATGTGCAATGTTAACATCTTATCTTACCTTTACCTAACAGCATAATACCGAAGGAACGAAGATTTTCGAAAAAAATATACGTAACGTGGACAAGTTTTAGTCCGAGCTGACGAACAATAGAAAACACCTGAGAAGTTCCTTACGAAAAACTACCCTTATCTAAGAACCCCCGATACATGTGTATGCATGCACCAAGGTGCTTCCTTCGTCGACTAATGGAGACTTTTACCTCCGTCCTCGGTAGTTTACCAGAAGCTGATGCCATACAAAAACTTGGCACACATAAATTTTCGCAGTATGACAAAATTTACCATAATCATAATAATTAAGGGAAAAGGGGTGGAGCGAGGAACGTAAAAGTAGAGAGGCAGATGGAAAAGGGGGTTGGTACGGCGGAGCTTAAATTGTAGAGGACAATTGAATACAACGTAGGCAGAAGGAAAAGTAGATAAACATGTCGGGTGCTAGAAGTAGCGAGAACGAAAGAAGAGAAGAAGCATAAAGAAGGGACAGCGACGCAGTGCGTGAGTTGGATAGAGAGGGGTTGGAGAGAATGGAGATTGTGTGTCCCGTAACGAAAGGTACTCGAGATTCCGAGGGTGCTTTCGAGCGTTAAAGTCGGAACGTCGCGGCGATAAGCTTACGACAACGGTTTACGAGCTTTAGGCGTCGGCGACCCACCTTCGGGGTTCGCGTCCCTCGACGACCATGTCGGCGATCGCAACGACTCAACGATGCGAGAGATAAAGGGTCGAGACTCCTCTTGAAAATCTAAGAGTGTCGAAACGATAGCGTAAGGGACGAGCGAACGAAGAGACACGAGAGAGAGAGAGAGAGAAAATGGGCGCGCGTTCTTGTTGTTTTTGAGACTGGGTCGTGCGTGACTTCTCCTACCTACCCCTTAACGACTGATCAAAGATGCTGAGGGATGTAAAAAAGAAACGCGGAGACATGCTGCTGGCTGATTTTTATCGGACGGTGCAAAGCTCTGCATTAACGCCGTCGGAGGAAACGACCGTAAGGAAAGAGTAAATAAAGTATTATCAAGATAGCTGGTAACGAAATGTGGGACAAAGTATCAAAATAGGAATGAGAGCTTTCGTATATTACTTTCTTTTTATAAATATCATCCACGCGTCGACGAATTTCGAAATATCATTTTTTTCAATATCGTTTCGATTATTATTTTTTTTAATTTAATCTTTTAATCATCGAATTATTCGTTATTAAATTGTTAAAAAAAAACAATCATTTTCTATTTAATTTTGAAAAATTCCATTATAATTCACTAAATTTAGACAAATTTTGATATTGAACTTGAGCAAATTTCAAAACTTTCGGGAAGTAAGAATATTTAAAAAAAAAGTAATTAGTAACGATGATAAGAAAATAGCAGATGTAAGATTTTGGGAAAAATTTTGTTAAAAAGTTGTGCGAGTAAAACTATCTAATAATAATAATAATAATAACGTCACGAATTCGGATAAAAATCGAAATATCGAAAAAAGAAAAAAGTTCATGATTTTGGATAATTCAACGCTGTTTTCACGAGCTCGCTGTGCCGATATCAGAATGGCGTACACGACACGTGTTCCACCTCCGTGGAAGCTTTAACTGCTCGTTGCCCAATAGTAACGTCAAATCCTCGTGAAACGATGATAACCTTTTACGGCCATCGTAAAATATTGCTGTAGAAACGTACGTAACAATTTCGACCATGTCGCTGTCAGCAAACGTTCTGTTTCCAGGTCTCTCCAAATCATAGACGAAACATCAAATTTCGATGATTTATTCGCTTGTTTTTTGATCCAACATTATTAATGAAATTTTACTCAACGCTACATCCAATTTGAATTTTCAAAATCCTATAAAATCCTTCATCCTTCAATCAAAATCCACGAATTTCACAGGAAACATGAATCACTCGGACGGAATCAAATTTAAAAAAAAATCAGCGAAGGAGAAACCCATTTTGTCTTTTACATTTTTTATATATATTTTTTTTTCGAGAAATAAACGTCAGTAAACGTTCTGTTTTCAGGATTCTTCAAATCATAGACGAAACATCAAATTTCGACGATTTATTGGCTTGTTTTTCGATCGAACATTATTAATGAAATTTTACTCAACGCTACATCCAATTTGAATTTTCAAAATCCTATAAAATTCTTCATCCTTCAATCAAAATCCACGAATTTCACAGGAAACATGAACCGCACAGTAGGAATCAAATTTTTTTAAATTCAGCGAAAGAGAAATTCATTTTGCCTTTGACATTTTTTATTTATTTTCATCTTTTTTTTTTTTTTTTTTTTTTTTTTCGAAAAATAAAATATCCTGTCCAACCCACACCTTTCGAGAGTCAGACTCTGTCCCGAGGGGAACTCCTCTTTCAAATATACCTGCGGTCGAACCGGCATACTAAACTCGGTGAACTACTATGTTCTCCAATGTGCAGTATGGGCGTCTCGGGTAAGAAAAAAAAAAGGGTGAACGTATTTTATAGTGGAAAAGTAAAGCTTCGATTTTTATTCTCATTTTTCAATCCGTATTCTAGTCTCGTCCGGAACGAATAGGGAACTCTCCCGCTCCTTGACCTTGTTTCTTTCGAGGCATGTACGTTACGTAATCTTTCTGTAAATGGTCAATATATATGAATGTAAATTTAATAAAAAAAAAATCTGTACACTTCGCAGCTTATATATAAGTTAAATATTATAATTATGATTGTTCTATATTCGAGATTTAAGGGTGCGGCAGTGTTTCGTTTCGGGCTGTCTTAGCGGGGTGATGAGGGTCGGCCGGTCGATTGGACGCCCGGGTGCCTATGTAGGTCTTTAATGAGGGTCGAAACACTTTAAACTTTTTTTTTAATTACTCGACGTTCGGATGTTTGCCACGTACCACGATTTCGTACTATATTCTTATTTTGGTAAATATACGTTTGTGGATTATAAAGTGTGGGAAATATATTTTTTGTTTGAATTAAGGATGAAATAAAATATATTTTTTGGGCGAGAATTATTTATACGAAGGAAGTTGGAAAGTTCGTGTAATGTGGTTTAGGTATAGGTCGACTCCAATTTCCTAGTTTAATCTTGGCTCGTGTAGTTTGTCCGTGTATACAGTATGGTTTAAGAGCCGAGAAGCGCGCGTGACCAACGCAAAATCGAGGGTATCGCCTCTCGCGGTCAGAATTTCAATTAATATCGCACCATCGAAATATGGCCGACGATACGTGCCTCTCGCCTCGAATATTTCTCGTGAGATTATTGCTCAGTTTTTTCACGATTGGTCGCGAAACTTTTTGAGGACGTGTATCAAAGTGGCACAAACCGATACACGAAACGATAAACATTGGATATTGTGGGATGAATTCGTAATAAAATCGATTTAGCGAGTGACGAAAAATCCATCATGGCGGAGTGTGTCCACCTCGCAAATTCGACATTATATTGCGGTTGGAGAACAAAATTTTCATGGAAAATGAGAACGGGAATGGATTCTTGTTAATGGAACAAATCCAGGATGCATATTTAATGACGCATTTTTGCATGCATGGTCGCGTATTTCGTCGCAGGTTGGTCGATCGGTAATAAGCATAATTTAACGCAACTGCCGAGGGATATATTATTCACGATGACGGGTTTCTAACAAACTCAATGCCGCAACGATTTTCCACATGGTACGTTGCGTTTTTTTTCGAATCATAAATTATGTCGAGCGAGTCGAGGAATCACCGCATCGCTTACCGATCGAGCTTTTTGCAAGCTTGAGTTGTAGAACGTTGGAAAATCATGTCGCACAGTATAACTATCACGGAAGTTTATACAACCTTGAGCCATTGTTGTACGAGACCGGAAACGGAAAGCTTTGTGGTAAGTAACGATATATCCGCCATTGGCCACCGCGGTAAATCAGCACCAGAAGCTGAAGAAGCATGGGGAAAGAGAAAACGGGAGGAAATTAGCAGAGTGAAGATAGCTGCCAGCTGGTGCGCCCCACCCAGGGTGTTGCCGGTTGGTTTCTCGTATAAATTCGACAAAAAGCCCGGACCATTTTCTGGTTCTGTGAACCGCAATAAAGTCATTTGGATTTTCACGGCACTTACGCGGGTAAGCAGTAACATGTCGGCGCGCGACAAATTCCAACACATCCGATGAAAAATAGCTCGGGCAAGTGAATGGTGGCAATCATCTCCCAGCTGCCGGCGCACAAAATGAAGGATTTTCAGCGCACGGCTGAAGCGACGATGGATGGAACTACGAGCTTGAAAAATAAGAAAATAACTGACATTGCAAAAAGATGCTTTTGCCATGTCAAGCTCGCCTACAAAAACTCTTATGGATAATCGATGAGAAAGTCGACGTGAATAAAAACGGATTGATCAATCGAATTTACCTACACCCAAAGTTCCCACCTAATTCCTGGATTGAAAACAAAATCGTATTACCGACCGAGATATTACCGATCGAGTTTTCCTTTTTTCAATATTATTTTCTCACGTTTTACAAAAGGGACGTGAAATAAAAAAAAATACTGGAAGATTGATCGAGCTATGAAATAAATATATATTTTCCAACATTTTTCGATAAGACGAAAAAACCTGCAGTGCGGAATAAAATGGTGTAAAAAAATTTTTTAAAAAGTACGAATATAATTTTAGTAAAAAAAAAAATCCTTCGTCCAGAGACGCGAGAGGCTAAAAGGCCCGGTAAATCATTTCGCTCTAGCCACATGGGGTGTACGTGAGATTTTTTTTTTAATTAAAAAGAGCGAGTACTTTGGTGCGGTACGAAATCTGAAAATGCGTTCCCATTAGCAGTGAGCGTGGATTAGGAGAGTTCAGGGACTAAAGTATGATGGGTCAGTTGTAACACTCACTCTCGTCGCGCTATCCACGAGCTGGCCTAATGGCTGTCAATGCATGTGCATCGCGAATTATCGTAATAACAATATTTTCATGAAATATTATCACAATTCTTTTCCAAGATTGTCATTTTCTGAAAAATCACGTATAATAATTTTTGTATACTTTCTTGAAAATAAAATAAAATAAATGTTATAATTATTTATCATATAAAAAACAGCCCTGTTTTGATGAATTAAAATAATCGTGACAAAATGTAAATAAATGTTGACGAGACGATCGAATTAAATGCTTTAACTTAATTAATTCAATTTTATGCAATTATTTAATGTATTTAATGTGTTTTGTAAACATTTTTGCAATCTGATCGAAATTGTGAAAATCGAAGCTGACTGTCCATGCAAAATGTAATTATAAATAATTTATTTGTTAATAAAAATGAATTTTCAAAATTTATAACATTTTTGCGATATAATATTTTGTAGTTATATTTGACTTTACTTTTGCAACGAGTAAATTACGATCGTTCGTTCTTTCAAAAATTTGAGAAACTCAATTCATTTCTGTTAATTATTAAAAATTAATTTCTTAATTAAATTTCAAACGATCTTATTGTTTTTCTTTTTGCAAAGTAACAAAGTGAATCGGTTTACTCCACGTGATTTATTATCACCCAAGTATCATCCAGTAAAACAATATACGTTGAACCGACCGATCCCCAAACAACCCCTGACCTCGGTCACCGATCCCAAGTAAACCAAAATTAAACCTCCCACGATCTCAAATAAAATCAAACTAATCCCGACGATTCCGGGTAAATCCAAGGGAATTTCGCCGATTGTGCTCTTCCACATTCTGTACCCAGCCACAACGAGCATGTGTTTTGTGGAAGAGTTACGTGTCTGGAAAATTCGACCTCCCTTGAGTAAGGAAACCACTTATTCTCTAGACGATACGAAAAACTACCCTTATCACGAGTAATTTTTCGAATCGACAAATTCTCGATGCACGAGATAGAAAATGACTTTTTCGACCAACGATATTCGATGGGAAAGAGAA
Source organism: Netelia fuscicornis (assembly GCA_946811545.1). Taxonomy (NCBI): domain Eukaryota; kingdom Metazoa; phylum Arthropoda; class Insecta; order Hymenoptera; family Ichneumonidae; genus Netelia; species Netelia fuscicornis. Next base: position 8,333,289 of record OX328014.1, read on the forward strand.
TTTTGAAAAAAAATTGAGACGTTTTCCTGAGGTTTTGTTGAAGACAACCCTCGAAACTTCCAATCTTTAAGCTTGGTCAGGATGATGGACTTTTGAGAATCCGGATTCCTTAGAATTGCAATTAATGAATTTACAGTAGCGAGCATTTGTCAAAGACATCCTTGAGAAAGCAATCAACGAGCCTGAAGATTGGAATTCCGTCGACGAGCCTGAAAACTGGAATGCAGCCGAGCCTAGAGGCCAGTATGCAGTCAATGAGGCTGAGGGTAGAAATTCCGATAATCATATGCTTACGAGTGCATAATATATTATTTGAATATATTAGATTGAGAGATAACAATCCTTCTTGATTCGAACCAACGAGAAAACAATAATTATAAATAAATAAAAATTATTAAAAAAATATAAAAAATGAGTTTTTAATGCAGACAAATTGTTAATCCAACAAGCGAAAGTAGCGAAGCGTCACGAACAGTCCAAAACCGAATATTTCAAGTGGAACAAAACGTAAATTTAAAAAAAACATGGCAATGAAAAATATAAATATATCAAAATAAAAAAATACGAGGGTAAGATATAAATGTGACCAATACAATGCTACCAAAAAATAAAACGAAGCGTACGGTGTAGAAAAAAAAGTAAATAATAAAAAAATAACATTGCAAAAAAACGAAAGTAAATACAAATAATTACAAATAAACAATATAAAATTGAAGCGGAACGTTAGACCCGCTGAAACATTCTCGATTCTGATATTTAACTCACCCGGGTGCTGTGAACTGCTCTCCCAACTAGTGCGTAATCGAATCCGTACAGTTTTGCCGTCCAAAAAATACGAAGCCATACTCAAAATAAAACGAAGCGTACGATGTACAAAAAAAGTAAATAATAAAATAATATCATTTCAAAAAAACAAAAATAAAATAAATAATTACAAATAACCAATATAAAATTGAAGTGAAACGTTAGAATCACTGAAACATTCTCGATTCTGATATTTCACTCACCCGGGTGCTACGAATTGCTCCCAGCTACTGCGTTATCAAATCCGTACAGTTTTGCCGTCCAAAAAATACGAAGCCACACACAAAATAAAACGAAGCGTATATATACAAAAAAAAGTAAATAATAAAAAAATATCATTTCAAAAAAACGAAAATAAAAACAAATAATTACAAATAAACAATATAAAATTGAAGCGAAACTTTAGAACCGCTGAAATATTCTCGATTCTGATATTTAACTCACCCGGGTGCTACGAATTGCTCCCAGCTAGTGCGTTATCGAATCCGTACAGTTTTGCCGTCCAAAAAATACGAAGCCATACTCAAAATCAAACGAAGCGTACGATGTACAAAAAAAGCAAATAATAAAATAATATCATTTCAAAAAAACAAAAATAAAATAAATAATTACGAATAACCAGTATAAAATTGAAGTGAAACGTTAGAATCGCTGAAACATTCTCGATTCTGGTATTTAACTCACCCGGGTGCTACGAACTGCTCCCAAATAGCGCCTAATCAAATCTGTACAGTTTTGCCGTACAAAAAATAAAACCGTACGAAAAATACCAATCCATACAAAAAATAAAACAAAGCGTATATATACAAAAAAAAAAGTAAATAATAAAACAGTAACATTTCAAAAAAACGAAAGTAAATACACATAATTATAAATAAACAATATAAAATTGAAGCGAAACGTCAGAACCGCTGAAACATTCTCGATTCTCATATTTAACTCACCCGGGTGCTGTGAACTGCTCTCTCAACTAGTGCGTAATCGAATCCGTACAGTTTTGCCGTCCAAAAAATACGAAGCCATACTCAAAATAAAACGAAGCGTACGATGTACAAAAAAAGTAAATAATAAAATAATATCATTTCAAAAAAACAAAAATAAAATAAATAATTACGAATAACCTATATAAAATTGAAGCGAAACTTTAGAACCGCTGAAATATTCTCGATTCTGATATTTCACTCACCCGGGTGCTACGAATTGCTCCCAGCTAGTGCGTTATCGAATCCGTACAGTTTTGCCGTCCAAAAAATACGAAGCCATACTCAAAATCAAACGAAGCGTACGATGTACAAAAAAAGCAAATAATAAAATAATATCATTTCAAAAAAACAAAAATAAAATAAATAATTACGAATAACCAGTATAAAATTGAAGTGAAACGTCAGAACCGCTGAAACATTCTCGTTTCTCATATTTAACTCACCCGGGTGCTGTGAACTACTCTACCAACTAGTGCGTAATCGAATCCGTACAGTTTTGAGTATCTCGTTACTCGATATTCAAAGTTTCGAGTGCGTTTGTTCCGCGTAGTCTGGACAATCCCGATAGACGTACAAGTTGCAAACGTAATCTGTTACTACTATCATTTAACAAAAAAAATAATAATAATAATAAAATAAGCACTCGAATAAGCACCTTTATGGCTAAGGCGGATAATCGTTTCCTTTTATATGCTTCGCGGATAATGGGACCCGCTATCAGCAAAGCTTTCCCGTCTGGGGATGTGACAATGTCCTGCGAGGAGACGATAACAGCAACGACAATGATTCAAACTTAACAATTTTCTATCGGGTATGTTTTGAAAAATGCGGTACGTCCGGCTTGGACGACTCGAACCGGTTCACACAAATCTCGCTAAATATAATTTTTCACATTATCGTGGATGTCCATAGGGTGAGAAATTTTTTATTCGAGTGATAATTATGAATTATCATTTTTATTTATTATTCATTATTACAATAATAAATAACAATAATAATAATTAATAATATTATAATAAATGTAAATTATCAGATAAATAATAATATTATAATAAATATAAATTATCAAATAATTAATAATAAATATCAATTATTAATACTTTGGACAAATTGTCTAAGAACGATTTTTAAAAAATTGTTAAAATAAAATCCGCCAAATATGAGCCAAAAAAATATCAACATGTAATTCGAACATTACAAAGTACGAAATAATTTCTTTCACGTAAAAAATTGAAGGGTAACCTGTATAAAAAAGATAAGTTAATAAACAAGTGAGATGTTTTGATAAAAAGAAAAAAATAACATAAAAATGAATAAAAGGTGAGACAGTAAAATACGAGGTACGGAGCTCTGTGTAGCTGAAGATGCGAGACTTATGTTACGAACCTCAGGGATATAAAATATGACAGAAATATATATTTTTACTATTCACTATAGATGCATTCAAGATGGACCTGAAACGGCGGTTCGGGGAAGATGGGGAAGAAATAGCACCGTGAGAGGGAACAGTACGTATCGATCGGTGTGTCATAAAGGAAGAAAAAAATCACCATAAGGTCGCGACATAAAAGTGTCCGGGCGTTAAGGGGTGACGGATATCAAAGTTGTCTCCTTTTTTCGTATCACGAACTGCCTATGATTTATAATGAGAATTTACATTTGCTTAATGAAATATTACCCCTGAAGCGAATTACCCACCTCGAAATAACGTTAAAAATCATTTCGTATAATTTTAAATCGCGACAAACTACCCTTATTCGTGGTGATGCAAAAAAATGTTGCGATCATAACTTATTTAACACCCTGCATACTTCATGCTTCATTCTAGAGTTCAAAAGAAAAAAGAAAAAAAAAACATTGCGATGAAAAGTTTGGGGGTGCAAAAGGGTGACGGATGTCAAAGTTTTCTCATATTCTCGTATTTCAAAAGTTAGTTACGATTTATAATAATAATTTCTGAAATTTCATGAAAAACTCATCCCTGGCGTGAATAAGCCACCCTTAATATTTAAATATCGTTAAAAAAAACATTTCGTATAATTTAAAAGAGATTCAAACTACCCTTGTTCGTGGTGACTGGGGTTGTTTCAGTCATATCTTATTTAACGCCCGGTACACTGCCTGTTTCATGCAAGAGTCAAAGAAGAAAGAAAAACAAACGTAAATTGCCTATAAACAATTTAGGGTTGTAAAAGATTTAGGGTTGACGATTGTCGATGTATTTTTCATATTCTCATATCTCAAAAGTTAATTACGACTTAGAATAATAATTGCTAAAATTGTAAAAAAGAACTTCCACCCCTAGCACGAAGAAACCACCCCTAACATTTAAATATCGCTAAAAATCATTCGGCATAATTTCGCGATGAATCAAGCCACCCTCGTTCACGATGGTTCAAAAATTTCTTCGACGATAGTTTGTTCGCCACCCCGCACACTGCCTGATCCATGCAAGAATCAAAGAAGAAAGAAAAACAAACGTAAATTGCCTATAAACAATTTAGGGTTGTAAAAGATTTAGGGTTGACGATTATCGATGTATTTTTCATATTCTCATATCTCAAAAGTTAATTACGACTTAGAATAATAATTGCTAAAATTGTAAAAAAGAACTTCCACCCCTAGCACGAAGAAACCACCCCTAACATTTAAATATCGCTAAAAATCATTCGGCATAATTCCGCTATGAATCAAGCCACCCTCGTTCGCGATGGCTCAAAAATTTCTTCGACGGTAGCTTTTTCGACACCCCGCACACTCGCTGCTTCATGCAAGAGTCAAAGAAGAATAAAAAACAAACGTAAATTGCCTATAAACAATTTAGGGGTGTCAAAGAATTAGGGTTGACGATTGTCGATGTATTTTTCATATTCTCATATCTCAAAAGTTAATTACGACTTAGAATAATAATTGCTAAAATTGTAAAAAAGAACTTCCACCCCTAGCACGAAGAAACCACCCCTAACATTTAAATATCGCTAAAAATCATTCGGCATAATTTCGCGATGAATCAAGCCACCCTCGTTCGCGATGGCTCAAAAATTTCTTCGACGGTAGCTTGTTCGACACCCCGCACATTCGCTGCTTCATGCAAGAGTCAAAGAAGAATAAAAAAACAAACGTAAATTGCCTATAAACAATTTAGGGGTGTAAAAGATTTAGGGTTGACGATTGTCGATGTATTTTTCATATTCTCATATCTCAAAAGTTAATTACGACTTAGAATAATAATTGCTAAAATTGTAAAAAAAAAAACTTCCACTCCTAGCACGAATAAACCACCCCTAACCTTTAAATATCGCTAAAAATCATTCGGCATAATTCCGCGATGAATCAAGCCACCCTCGTTCGCGATGGCTCAAAAATTTCTTCGACGGTAGCTTGTTCGACACCCCGCACACTCGCTGCTCCATGCAAGAGCCTCGTGAATATTCTTATCAATTCGCGAAGCGCGAAGCTCTACTCCATCCTCTATTAATCTCCTCGACTTCCTCCCCCCGCTGGCAGCAGTCTCGCCCAGGCAAAAACCCAGTAGCGGCACGAGCTAACGTGAAAATGCGTTCTCAATTAGAGACCCGTGAACTAAATTACCCGCGATATATTAATCGTCCCGAAAAATTAGGGGTGCGCCCGTCTCGTTCGCGAATTTCAACCCCCTTAGCATCCAAAAACGAGGGATGCCCGTGTACTTTTTTTTTAATCTACAAAATTGATTAATCGTCACGAAAATCTTAAACGTACCTCGTACTCGTTCGCACGATTTCCATCCCCTAGATAACTCGAGATAAGGGATGTTTTCCGAGGCACGTAAAAAGGGAGGAAAAAACAAATTTTCTTCGAAAACTTCTTTACCGACGTGAGTCTCTCCCGAGATTTTCTCACACTTGCATTGGCATCCTATTTCCAACGGGGTAGGAGGGCGAAAGTCTTTACCGAATGTATAAGCGAGCGAGACGAAACTCCTCGTGTATATGAGGGTCGGGTGATCGGAAGGAAGCCAGGAAGTGACGAGAGAAACTGTAATACAAGATCAGTCACCAACACGAGTAGAAAACCCGAGGGGGAGAAACTGAAGGCGAGCAAGCCACTCTCGTACCACCAGTTGTCGGTATAGTTGAGGGTGGTTTTCTACGTTCGAAGCAGAGCGTTCGGTCGATTCGTTCGGTAAGCTGCTAGCTGTGCGAAAACAGAATCTCGAGTTTCGAGAGAGGCAAAACCAATTCGCCGACGCAAAGTTTCGAGTTTATTTACATACACAGTTCCGGTATACGAGCAATGTGTACTTACTTCGCATAGGGGTAGGAGTATCGTGGGTGTAGAGGGTAGAAATAGAGACGGTCTCGTGTAAGCCGGGCAAGCTTCGAGCAACGCAAATAACTAAAGCAACAAAATGAACTATCGGACGTCGCGACAGTTTTCGATCGAATAAAATCATTATTCACCCCCTCGATCTTTATCTCACCCCTTTAGTTGTGGATATTACCGTATAAAAGAAACCGTCCAAAGAATTTTCGAGTAATAATATTTGACAATTTTTCTTTCTCACACTCGATTGTATATTCGAAAATTAAATAATATTTCTAGTCGGTGGATAAATAAAATTGTATTGTTCTTGTTCACCCCCTCGATCTTTATCTCACCCCTTTAGTTGTGGATATTACCGTATAAAAGAAACCGTCCAAAGAATTTTCGAGTAATAATATTTGACAATTTTTCTTTCTCACGCTCGATTGTATATTTGAAAATTAAATAATATTTCTAACCGGTGGATAAATAAAATTGTATTGTTCTTGTTCACCCCCTCGATCTTTATCTCACCCCTTTAGTTGTGGATATTACCGTATAAAAGAAACCGTCCAAAGAATTTTCGAGTAACAATATTTGACAGTTTTTCTTTCTCACGCTCGATTGTATATTTGAAAATTAAATAATATTTCTAGCCGGTGGATAAATAAATTTGTATTGTTTTTGTTCACCCCCTCGATCTTTATCTCACCCCTTTAGTTGTGGATATTACCGTATAAAAGAAACCGTCCAAAGAATTTTCGAGTAACAATATTTGACAATTTTTCTTTCTCACGCTCGATTGTATATTTGAAAATTAAATAATATTTCTAGCCGGTGGATAAATAAATTTGTATTGTTCTTGTTCACCCCCTCGATCTTTATCTTACCCCTTTAGTTGTGGATATTACCGCATAAAAGAAACCGTCGAAAGAATTTTCGAGTAACAATATTTCACAATTTTTCTTTCTCCCGCTCGATTGTATATTTAAAAATTAAATAATATTCCTAGCCATTGGATAAATAAATATTTATCGTTCTTGTTCTATTTTCAATTTTTATAATTTTACAAACGAGTTAAAAAGGATTATAATATAGTCGTAATTTTATTTTTTCAAATTTCAATTTTTTGGGTGAAAATTGCAATTTTTTAATAATCGCTCGAAGATATTTGATGCAAAACGAGGATAAGAATGATACAGCGATTCGGATATTACGTGGGTTTAAAGATTTTTGGGTAAAAGCGAGAACCTCTGTCGGAAACTAAAGCGAGCCACCGATTATCTGGCTGAAACGGAGTGAACAGCCTCCGGGAAGCGGGTAAACTACCAATAGAAACTTACACTCGGGTCGGGCTCGTAATTTTTGCCCCGTTCAAAAAGTTGCCTTTATAAGGAAGCAACAATTAAGATCCCTGCTCGCTCATAAACAGGCCTTTGTGCGTGGCGGAAAATTACGAGCGAATTATGACCGAGTGTTAATTTACACCTTTTTATACACCGGGTGTATTTCAATCCACCAAAACGTTTAATAGAACTTAACGACACGTCCAACTACAACGACAAAACAAATTATACCGAAACAATTAATTTACGAGTTATAAAAGATTTTTCTCAACGGACTAAAAATTATTTTTAAAAATTAGTAGAACAAAGAGCTTGGAGAAAATTGTTCGTTATACGTCGAGTCGAGATTCCTTTCATCCAATGTCAAAACCCGATAGTCAAACATGAATGTCTCTCAGTTTGTTTTTTTTTTTTCGTACAACATCGGATAGACCGTGGCATTTCCGGGATAGATATATTCGTTGGTTGAAATCAACATTCTGGTTGAAGAGAATCGAACAATTGAACATCCATTCCTTCCATTCTGTATTCAAAACCGGGCTAATTCTCAGGCTTTCGAAAGTCTAGACTCGCCCACCCGTTGTTTCGTTGTTTCAATGTTTCTTCTCCATTCGCGTATAGTTTTGTGTCAGTCTCATCTACTATTGCAATATGAAACATATTTTTATATTTTTTCTCATGTGCCAACTGCACAATCGTTATTTACCAGAGTCATTGTGCTGCCACTACTCTGGAATTTTTAGTTTCTATAGATTTTCATAAACCATCGCTATCCGCGTTCTTTTGGCTTCCTTGGCTAACTTCAGGTCATGAAGTAAGCTGGGCAGTACCGCAGTAGCCGCGCGGCCGAGCCGGAGTGGAGGGGAGTGCGGCTGCTGCGCGCGCAGCCACGTCGACGTGCTCGCTATGCGCGCGCACTAGTTTAAACGAGCGTGCTCCCCGTGCACGAACGTAGACGCGTGTATTTTTCATATTTTCCATAGTCATTGTGCTGTCACTACTCTGGAATTTTTAGTTTCTATAGATTTTCATAAACCATCGCTATACGCGTTCTTTTGGCTTCCCTGGCTAACTTCAGGTCATGAAGTAAGCTGGCGAGCACCGCAGTAGCCGCGCGGCCGAGCCGGAGTGGAGGGGAGTGCGGCTGCTGCGCGCGCAGCCACATCGACTTGCTCGCTATGCGCGCGCACTAGCTCGGACGTCTATACTGCGCGCGCACTAGTTTAAACGAGCGTGCTCCCCGTGCACGAACATAGACGCGTGTATTTTTCATATTTACAATGAAAAAAGAACGTATCAAAAAACTTTATCGATAAAAATCTTTATGACAAGAACAATAAATCGTATAAAACGTAAAAATATAAACCAAATCCAGGTCCACTTCGGTCTTTCGCACCGATAGAAATCATTCGTATGCGATCGCCGTGCGTCCCTCGGCATTAAAATACAATCTCGCCTCTCAACCCCTCGCATACTCTTTTCCCATTTTTATCGCGCCTCTTGCGTATACTTTACTGCAATCGTCGGGCAAGTCGATACACCGGACCGGAGAGGCAGTAGCGCCGAACATCTCTGTGCCATCACTCGCTGCTACGAGTTACAGTGTCATGGCCCGAGAGAGGGCCCGGGAAATTGGTCTCGATTTATATTCACACGATCCCATTCCCTGGGTACTATATATCTTCTGCGCTTGCTCTGCCTCCCCTCCTCCCCAGTTGAGATACCGAGCCAATGGTTTATCTTTTTGATTATAGGCAGGGGTACGGGAAGGGGGGAGGGGGGGGAGGTCGAACGCGACGAGCGTAGAGGGCGAACGGTTATTTTCCACTTTTATTTCTGCGTACGGGAAGCATTGCGATGCGTATCGGTGTGCGTGAGTGATAGACCGCTACAATTAATTCTCTATAATGGAGCAATGCTCGAAACTATGAAGTTGAAAGGCGAGTTTGACAGGCTAACAACGACTGTAGCAAATGTATTGCGATTTTCATGAAAATTGCTGGCTTGAAATATTTCATTTTTTAAAATATTTTTAATATTTTGCAGAGATATAATAATATTTGATACGTGAAAAATGTTAAAAATTCGATGTTTTGTAAAATTTGATTTTCTTCCCGGTTGACGTAACTGCGAGCGAAGTTTTTACTAAACGGTCGAATATTTCAAAAGGTTTTACAGAAAAATTGTATTTTTGTCGAGGGGTTAATTGCTAAGGTGATCGAACGCAATCGTTTCGATAATTTTTGAAAAATTAATTAATTTTTGATAAGTTAATTGATTTTTTCAAGTTTGAGACAAAGAAACGTACGGGAATTATTTTTCCAGACCGACGAGTTGAAAGGTCGATGGTGTACTAGTACTAATATTTCGAAACGCAATTTATAAATATAAATGTTTATCGATAAGGAAATAAAAAGCGTTACGATCACGGAAATGGTTAAATTTATGAAATCGATATTTTTATTCCCCTCGTAAAAAAGGAAATTCTATAATATAACATATTGAGAAAAATAGTCTTCACGCAACGAAACAAAATACAGTTTTTTTTTTATAAAAAATACGGTCAACGAAAAAAATGATTAAACGAATACAAAAATGTCCGTTAATTTTTTTTTCAGCGAATTATAATTTTATTTATCAAGTTTAGCACGATTAAAAATCCCCTTAACCGAAGTAAAATCCAAGCGATACGAATGATAAAGTTATCTGACGCGTTCATTAAAACCGTGAGAAGAAAAATGGCGAATTTTTTTCAGAGCGACACCTTTTCTGTAACGACCAATTTCTTTCTCCATGAAACATTGCGATAAATGTTTCAAAAATAATCCACGAGGTCGACAGAGAAAATAAAAGTTGAATGGATTAATGGAAAATACCCGGAGAAATGTTTGTAAATTGTTTATCTCGAAAGGTCGAGTATGCAAGGTAAAGCGTGAAATACGGAAGAGTAAATAATCGTTTCCCTTGCCTGACCCAATTCACGAGAATCCAGACAGAGAGCAACGGAGTAAAAGAGTAGCATCTGTCGTCACCTCCCCTCAGCCCAAAGCCTCCGACTAAGATCGAGTTAGTGAAACTTCGTCGAACCGGATGTAATGCACGCTCTGAGTAATGGCCGAGCGCTCCGAACGTCGAGCATAAGTTAATCGCACTGAATTTACATCGACTTTGGGGGTTCGTTATTAAGTTTTCAGGGACGTGAGAGCATGAAGTGGATATTAGTGTAAGGTGTAACGCGGCAAATGTATGCGATAATATACGTTGAACGGTCTGTGACGAAGTGGAAGTAGCTGTAATGAGAACGAGCGTTTCAACTGGCTCTTGCCAGATGCGCAGATTTTTCTCAAATTTAGTATCCTCATTAATTGTGTAAGGGAAAAAAACTGGTGAAAAATCATACGGGCTATTTATTTAGATTTTTGTTACCGACCGAGTCACTGTCACGTGAGTTTCGACGCTGTTCGTCCACTTCGAAAATTCAATTCGCAAATTCTCCGCAACTACGCAACGGAATTGAATAAAATTTATGTTGGACGATGCAGAATTATGGCAGGATATAGTAAACTAAATTTCATTTCAATCGCTCGTACCGTAAAAGAAAATTTGCGAATCGCGTTTAGCAGTTACCTCAGTCATAACCTAGAAAATTCCGTTTTAAGATAAAACGATACAGAGAATAGCCACAACTGGGTCTGTCAAAGCCCTACCACTCTATTTCGTTGCAGAAAGTTCGTATCTCGAATAAAAAAAAGAGGGCGTCATTCTATATTGTTCTCAATCGAGCGCAGGATGACACTTTTATGCTCTTTCGCAATATCCGAATCGTTCCTTGCGTGGTTCGTAATGCGAGCTTCCACCGCTAGATACGCTAACCGGAATAGTCGATAAAAGCTCGCAAGCAACGGTAACGCTTCTAAAACATCGTGTGCAGTTTGCTGGCGCACAAACGAGCTGGACTACCACCAACACAGGCGTGTGATTGACTGCCGCCCGAGCGTTGGTATCCAACCGGGTCGGGGTTGTGTTTGTGTATATGGCAGGAAACTGCTAACGTAGTTTCGGGTGCGGGCAGCTAACAGCGCAAGCATAATGCCGTACCACGAGGAAAAGGAAATTTTCTAATCTATTTACTCTTACCACATGGTCTTACGTAAAGCTCGAGTGAAACTTGCCGGAATTTCAGTTCTCGAGGGTGAAACGCTTATTGGGGAAGTTTTTCACCCGGGTTGATGTAGCATCCGTTATTATGCGGGGCTCATGCAACGCCATGTAACATGTGTTGTCACTGAAACTTAGCGCATGCCGAACATTCTACGGTACCGTAAATCATTACATTGCGCTAGATGGGTATTGATTCCGGCAGGTTGACACAAGAGTCGCCACCCTCAATTCCAAGTTGGTCACGTGCGCTTAATGACTCTTAACTTAGATCGTTAAAATCACTTCGCTCGTATTTACACTTCGAATATACAACCAAGCACAAATTATCACAATGTTTTTTTCATCGCGATGAATCAATTCATGAACCTTCTTCATTCGTACCATGAGGAAAAAGCCTGGTACAAAGTACGAGGATAAAAAACTCAAGAGAAGCTTTAGCAGCAGTCAAAGCTGCAACGGCAGTTGGGATTGGTGAGAAAAACATCTCTTATTCCGCAAACGTCCTTGCCGTGCAAAAAAAAAACTCAGTATATTCTCCAGTAAGCTTCAGAAATGGTGGTTCTTACCAGGAGAAGAAAATCAACAGTATCTCGTTCGCCGGATTTTGTACGTGTGCAAACGTGAATTTTTCCTATGGCAACTGCAGCCATTGGGTACCATGCTTATGTTGCTGAAAGGCATGAAAGAAGAAATCCTTTTTAACGAGAATCAAACAGAAGCATTGGTGTCAGCATTGCGGAATTAAGATTTCTTTCATATACGGATCAATGTTGTAGTTCATGAAGGTATTAATGATTGGTGATGATTATAATAATAATAAGAGCATTTAACCTCCAATATGTTTGATGCTTAACTGGGTTTGTTTTTTGAAAATTATTTTCAAAAACGTCTACGACTATTGTAAAATATGATATAAATACTTTTAAGATAAGAACAATCACGTTTTCAGATGGAAGCACCGTGTCTACGTTTAATCCCTTTTTCCCTTTGATCATTTGCTCTTTCATTGTATAAATCAGAACTTCAAGGCGACACGCCGTCGCCGGATGAGAGTTCAGTCATACGTACGATCTTAAAAACAAGGAGAACAGAGATTTTCAAGAACAATAGCTTTCATTCGGAGATTCGGGGTGAACGCAGCGCGTTCTAGGCGACAGAGTCCTGCGGCGGGTGAAGCTGGGTGAGAATAGGTCAGCGTGAGCGCTGATTGGCGGACGCTGGGCCCTATGGCGCAGCGCCATACGCTCCGTCCACTTCGAAAACGCGATTCGCAAATTCTCCGGAACTATTCAACCTATCGAATGGAAATTCAGTCCAGCCGACGCGGAATCGTGGCAAGAAATGGCTGATCTACATTTCCTTCCCATCGATTGCATTGTGGCGGAACATTGGCGAATCGCGTTTTGCAGCGGTCTCGATCGAGTCGAACCTAACCTGCAACACTGTTTCTCATGGAACGTATTGTCGAGAAATCGACTGATATGTAGAAACAACTATAATAAACGCGAGATAATAAAAAATCGATAGTAATAATAATTCAATCACACATGCAGCCATTGGGCGTTGCTCTGCATTCATGCATTATTGATGCTTCACAGCTATGGAACACAGATATTCCTGGACACGCATATGCCTGAAATATACAGTTTAAAAAAAATTCAGAACACGTGTAATTTGCATAAAAATGCTTCGTTCTTCCAACTATATTCTTCATAGTCCTGTGCTATTCTTTCCTATTCATACTTTCTTTACACATGAAACCGTAAGTCTATTGTTTCATTGTGGCGGACAGTATAATAGATGTACCGTTGGTCGAGAAAAAGACAAAATGAGAGAACGAAAGAAAGGAAGAAAGAAAGAAAGAGAGACAGTGCTCCGACGTTCATCCTTTCACAACCGTACCACACTCAAAATTCGTCGAAATAACTGAGTATGCCGGACCTAGCAAGCGTTAACTAGGAGCCTTGCATCGCTCCTGAAAATCCTGGACATCCACAGCGTGATGGAGGTTCGTAAAAGCTCGGTACGAACCTAGCAATATGTGCAACAGGCCTCGAGCGAACGATGGAGAATGGGGACGACACGGTATGGTAGAAGGAACGTAGAGGGATGGTTGAGGGTGAATTCTCGTGAACACAGTAGGGTGGCATCGTCAAAGGCCTGCAGCGGAGCCGTTGCGTGATCCAGTGAGTAAAATGCGCGAGACCAAAAAAGTAAAATGTAGCAAAGAACGATAGAACTACAGAGCGAACTGGAAAGTTGTACCGCGAAAAGAGAACGACGGATGTGGCTGAAAACGGGAAAACAAGTGAAGCGAAAAATGAAAGCGCGATATCGAGGAAAAAAGAGTCGTAGGGCGGCAAAGCTTCCCGAGCATCAATAGAATTTCTAACGAAGAGGCGTGCACAATGTGTTCGTGAACCACCGCACACGTGCGGACGGTATGGCTGAATATAAATGCAAGTAAAGCAGCGAGAGGAACACGAAGTTCGAGACGGTTGAGGCGGCCATTTGCAAAAAAGTATTTTGTGAAAGAACCAACAATTCGGAGCGAGGTCCTCTTTTCTCCATGTCAAATAATTTAATACGAGGGGGTTGCACTCGTTGAGTTGCCAATATAAGGGTTGGGGGATGAAATAGTGTCGGGAACTTTGTTGAAGGTCGTATGTGAAATATTCTAGGGTTTTACCCAAGGGGTAGAGCACGGGACTGGACACCCTAAATAAAGAAGAAATTGGATGGAACGTCGTATGGAAAAAAATAATAAGGCCCATGGAAGAGGCGATAACAGCAACTCAGGGATGATTCGAACCGCCCCGTGGTATCTTTTGATATTATCTATGCAATTACCCAGGGATTTCGGGATCCAGATAGAGGTTTATCATAGTGACCCGTCCGCCATGCCGGGCTCTATATTTCTTTGTGCCAGACGAGACCGTCGCTTCGCGGACTGAAAATAAATATGTGTTCTGGCTTATTTCAGTAGAAGCATGGAAAAATATGCGGGCTAGCCCTACCGAAGAACATCATAACAGATCCCTTGCGGCGGATTCTGAAATCTAAGAAGACGCTTGCGAGAGGGCAGCAATATCGTGAAAGATGTCGTATAAAGGGGGGATCGCTTCGATATCTTTGTAGAAATTTAGTGTGGTATGGTGGGCCTGGTAGGTCTTCTTACGATGCAGGCTTCTTACCCTCGAAAGGCGAGGATCGTTCTTCATGGAAATAAATAAAGAGAATGTACTCCAAATAGGGATAGTAATTTAGAGATGAAAAATTAAGTTCTTTTTCGAAAAAAAAGTCGAACGAGTATCAATCCATTGAACAATAATTCTCAATGATTGGACAATTAGAATGATACTTTTACTTTGTCTTTGAACCATCGCCTTGTCCTATCGTTGGGTGGGGGATTAAAATTATATTCCCGTTTTTTCCCACATTGGAAGTGGACCAAGCGTTAAAGTTCATTAAGAAAAGTTGTTGCAAATCGACTAAAGAACAACATACTCAAAATTCACATTGATCCTACGGAAAGTTTATTTGTTATATAATAAACAAAATCATGAGTTTTGTTTTCCATAAGATTTGTTATAAAAACTAATCGAAGCTTCTTTGATGTCATATAAAAATGTGTGCAAAATTTCAACAGACTTCATCGACCAAATGATCGAGATACTCATTATATAATGTTGCGATATTTAACACGGGCTTTTATCGGAGATTGCGAAAAGTGACGATTTTCAAGAATAAATTTCGTGATTTTTGAGTCGGTAAAGGCCCCTAAAATTTTACACACATATACATATGACATCAAATAACGTTTCTGCAAATTTTCAGTGAAATCTAACGGAAACGCGGTAACGATAGCACTACCTTAAGGAAATGTACCTATTCTAATCTCCCACTGTTCGTTAAAAGACTAAAGTAGCAATGTTTCTTGAATTCACGCCTCGACTATTTCTTATCGTCTAGAATAAAAGTGGTTCCTAAAAAATGTGATATTTTCATTCCAATTGCTAAAGGCTAAAGGCAATGTTTCTTGAATTCACACCTCGACTATTTTTAATCTTCTGGAATAAATGTCGTTCCTCAAAAATGTGATATTTTCATTCCAATTGCTTTATAATAATTTCTTCTATGAAAGATGTACGATTATGATAACCAATATACCTTAAGAATATGAAAGTGGTAGATATTGGTGGTAAGGAGCTCTTCAATAGATTAGCCATTCAGATCCTGAGATACAGGGAGCGAGGATACCGCAAATTGCCCTGTCAAGAGCCTCGACGAAGAATTTGCGTTGAGCAGGTCGAGATGCTTGCCTCGCCCGAGGCTTACAAAATATTTTTAATATAATATTGGAAAATATAGATATAAAATTATCCTACGTATATTGCTAAGAACATTCCATATAAATAATAACAAAATCCATACGACGTATAAAATAAATAAATTGATGATATACCTTAAAATACACCAGAAAAAAAAAGATATATATATATATATGTTTATTGAAAATCCCCCTTAAACTTTGCAACCCCTTAATTATGCGAATGCATTCAATCCCGACCACTCGAAGTCCCGAGAACACTGACCGCACCGTAACAGACCGCCTCGCCCTGGCCAATATGCCGATAATTCGCCAGCAATCCGCTAGGTGGCTACGCGCCCGGCGCTCTCTCGTAGGAGTATGCGAACACCCAACGGTATATAAGGCACTCACTTTCCTCGCTTTCCTTATTCTTATTCCAAGCCACAAATATGGATCACACATAGAGAACTACGTGCACCAGTCATACTTACAAGAGTTTGTGAACGTGCTTCTCCCTTAGCTTTCGAGGTAAAGAAGGATCTGAAGCTGTTTTCAGTGCTGAGAATAAATTCTTTTTATTCAAATATCTCCAAACCGTTACAATACATATGCCAGTCGTATATTCGAGGCTTTGGGGCACGGCGTAATGCAGACATGCGTTATATAAACTTTCGTACAGATTTGACGTGTATTTTATAAATAACTTGGAAAGATGACAGATATACACACCTTACCGCCTTCAAATTTATTTCTTCTGAGTTCTCGAGCATAAATAGATATGTAAATGGCCATTGGCGTATTCAAATAGACTGAAGAACGAAATACCATAATAAAAATCTACTAACTGACTCGAACCGTTCACCAATCATCCCACGACAGGCACGAACAACTCGGATTAATCCATTACCGACGAATCTTATTAATCAAATGTTACAGCTCCGTAGTTTTTTTTTAGCCACCCTCGGTAATATCTCCAAAATAATTTGAATATCTGGCGAAAAGTTTTTTTCACCAGAGACGATAAAGTTATGTGCGAACTTTGCACTGCGAAATCGATAGTGGCTGATCATGGAGAGAGAGAGAGAGAAAGAGAGAGAGAGAGAGAGAGAGAGAGAGAGCGATGACCGCCCGGATAAGCCAACCGGACGCCCTCTCACAACCCCCTCCCCCATCTCCATCCTTATCTGGTTTCTGATTACGTGTGACCGAAAACTCTATGTCTCTTTCGCTATGGCTCTCTCTCTCTCTCTCTTTTTCTCTCCCCAGTCGCTCGTATATCCCTCCCTCATAGAATAACATTGCACGCGGTCGATAGTCCGCGACAACGCTATTTTTGGTACAAAAAACTTTGCCAATAGTATTGTAACGCATTGTCGTCCGTCAATACTGTTTTTTGTACATTAGTGGTTTGTCTTTCCTCAAGCAAGTTCTTGCAAAAATACTCAATAGAAACTTTAATTTTATTCTTGTAAAATTAACTCTGAATTTTATTAAAAAAAAAAACAACCCCTAAAGTTCCTCATTCGTTTAAATTACCCTCGAACTATTGTCGTAAGAAACGAGAAAAAGGTTCATAAACAATTTTAAAAACGCTTTCTACCACCGGTTCGAGGGTTCTACCCGTATTGTCGTGCGATTAAAGAGAAGGGATGACCAAGAAGGAAGAAGCATAAAAAAGAAAACGAAGCGAATAAAACGGGTACCTATGCACAAATATATCATATCGAGATGTTCACCCTTGCGTGTGAAAGCTATAAAGCTCGAGTAGACGGATGTCCCGGAGTGGGGAAGCGTTTCAGGGCCGAATCTATACGATGTTTACTGAGGGCGAACAAGTAAGTTTGCCTCACGGATCGATCCCACGGTACGACGAGAAAGTTTTCGTCGGAATTGCCGAGAAACACAGAGAAACCCAATTCAAGACGAGTAGTGGATATTACAGGGTGGATTTTGGCGTAGAGGGTGGAAAGGAGACTGGAGAAAGGTGGGAGAGAAAGAGAGAGGGATGAAGGAGAAGGGGATGGTTTCTATACAGAACGAAAAAGAAGAGTGAGGGTTAAAGGGTAGATCGAGGTAGAAGTTATGGGAGGGCGGGGGTTGAGACGGAAGTAAAGGGGCGGGTGGAGGACATACTTGGAGTTGGTATGTCGTAAATTTAAGAAAAAGACGAAAAAATCTGGAAGCCCGAATCCACCCTTGGCATACATAAATATAGTATACGGTGGATAAGAGGGGCTAGGGGTTGTAGGTAGGGGTTGGAAAGAGGGGGCGGAGGGTTATAGACGCTGTGGATGAAGGAAGGTCCACCGGTCGTTGGAGATTAGATGATTGCGACCGGTGGAGAGACCGATGGCTGTGGTACCCTCCCCCTCTGACCCTCTCTCACTATTTCCTTCCTAACTTATACGTCCGAAGGAGAAAAGTTGCTCTCCGGATCGTTCAAGGCCGGAAGCCGATAATAGAGGGCTACTTGCCCTAGCCGACGGACCGAATGGGACATCTCTTGTTTGGCAAATATCGAAACCGATATATCACCGATAAAAAATAACTTCCTATCCGTGGCGTTGATGAGAGGGTGGTACAGCTTTTTGTACGTTTTCTTTTCATTTTTTTTTGCTTTTTGTTTGTCGAGGGGCGAAATATACGAGGGTAACGCAAATTTCTGTTATCAGGAGTTTTTTCTTCGGGTCGAATGGAGGGAAACGAGGATAAATCGTACCTTTTTTTCTGGTATCGAGAGATCGAACGATTTTGAAAAAATATGGAAGGATTTTTTGCGAAAATACGAATTTTTGAGAAATTGATAAAATTTGGGAGATTTGAAAAGTTTGGTTGATCAAAGCCAAATTTGATAGTAGCTACGATGATAGTGTAGTTCGATGTTGCAGAAAATTTCGACTCGATTGATCGTATATTTACAAAGTTTAGAGGAAAAAACACTTTTTTTTTGGTAAATTAAAAATCGTTTGAAATGTAAAATCTTGGATGGATTTGGACGAAAATTGGAGGGAACAAAGAAGATTTACTGTTTAATCAGGCTCTCAAATTTCAGCACGATTGCTGCAATCATTCTCGAAATATTGGAATAAGTATGGATTTTCTATTTTTTAAACCCTTAAAGCATACTCCAATATTAAAATTTATTTTTTCAAACATCGAAGCTCGAATTTAATGAAAAAACAAAATACATAAATGAGAAATTGAACAAATTGAAGTAACGTTAGCGTTCCAAGTTGACACACAGTTTTATGTAAAAATTCCTGAAAGCTATTTGAGTTTCAGTGCTCGCACAGTTCTCGTGATTACATTTATCGTTACTGCTCGGACTTCAAGATTCTTCAACTGGCGTTGACGACAATAAACGTCACCAAAATATGTGGTGACCTATCCATGGAACGTTTTCCTTTCTTGAAAACAACTTTACGATTATTACTTTTCGTTTCGTTTCGTGTATTACGCTCGTCCGGATTTGCCACCCCCCTCGCCTCTTCAGGGGGGGGGGGGGAAAGGCCACGAAGAAGAGAATATAAAATACGCGCAATGGTGCGTGATGTGTGGAACAGGCAGCGCGGGCAAGGCGACGTCGATAACACGACATAAACCACCGGGATAAAATATCCCAACAAATATAAAACCTGCGATAACACGTGAAAAACAAAATTCATGGGAAGTAAAGAACAAAAAGGGAGAAATGATTCGCGAGTAAAAAACCAAATGGAAAAGAAAATTCATGGGGAACGAGAGGGGAGCCACGTGGCAAAGAAAATTCATGAGAAAAATAACTCAAGAGGAGGGGAAAAAATTTATTACAAAATAGTTCTTGGGAAAGAAGATCCGTGAGAAAAACAAGCTTACGAAAAATACAAATTTTGAGCGAAATAACGATCGAAAAGAAAATTGGCGGGAAAAAAGAACAATTCAAAAATTGAAAGGTTGTAACTACGAGTAATGATTTCACTTCAAGCGCGAGAGTCTACGAATATGATGGATCGAAATCGATTGGGCGAGGCTCGTGCAATGAATCAAAAATATTGGAGGAGAGGGCTAGAATAGCCGCGTACAGGGGAAACTGGCTGAGGGCAAGGCTGTAACCGGAAGTAGCTCGAAGAGACAAGATCCAAGAACAAAGTTTGCTGACTCGCGTTCAGTTTTGCTAGGAGCTAGTACCAACATGACACCATTGTCGTGTTAGTTGTTCCAAGAGGTTCGGCCAGACCAGATATAGCGTTAGCGTCGCCACAAAGTGCCAAGTCCGTAGAGCCCCTGAGGAATTATTTAAGTGGGTCCGATGCCGTCCGTTACTATCAGAGAGCCACTCGTGGTACTCCCACTGCGTCGTTTCCTTCGTGCATAAGTATACTTCCAACGAGACTTTCTTTTCCATCCCCGTAGTTCCGTTTTTTTTGTTCCATCCCATTCTCGTTTCATTCTCGTTTTTCCATATCCTTCTCGCCCTTATCCACGATCTAGCTCGACGTTTGTATCGTCCTGGAGGCGCTCCTTTTATTTTTCTTCCGCAAGAAAAAAAAAAGGAAAAACAGTCTCGGAACTTTGAATCGAAATTGTCGTGGAAGAAGGGATTTTCGAGTTAGACAGAAGTTAAAATTGCAGAGGCGTTTGTTTAACAATAACACTTTTTAGTGCGAATCGTAAATGGAAAAATTCAGAATTATCATGTTTTTGGTATTTTTTTTCAGGAAAAATACGTCGAGAAATGGAACGAAAACTTTATATTCAAGTTATGTGAGAAATTTGTTATTTTTTCAAACTTCTGTTAGAGTTTTTTTTTTTAAGAAAATACAAATTTCATCTCCTCAATTTACTCCCAGTTTTAGAAATGAATCGCTACTTTCCGTGCAGGAATGTTGACAGGGATACTCAACTACTGATCATATCCTGATCAGGATATGGCAGGGATGCGCCAAAACAGGTGCCCCTACAGGAATCCAGACGGTTTCCGCACCGGAAGAAATTTACGTCGGTGACGAGCTTTCGAAACGACCAAAGCAGAAATGTTGACAGGGATACTCAACTACTGATCATATCCTGATCAGGATATGGCAGGGATGCGCCAAAACAGGTGCCCCTGCAGGAATCCAGACGGGTTCCGCATCGGAAAAAATTTACGTCGGTAACGAGATTTCGAAACGACCCGTGTAGAAATGTTGACAGGGATACCAAACTACTGATCATATTCTGATCAGGATATGGCAGGGATGCCCCAAAACGGGTATACCTCCAGGAACCAGATGTTTTCCACATCGGAAAAAATTTGCGTGGGTGACGATATTTCGAAACCATGGCTTCAAAACCATGGTACTTTCGGGGTATACCGGCTCAATCCTAATACGAAGCCTGTGGTGAGCGTAGATTTTACGACCAATACGAATATATATAGATATAGTAGTAGTAGTACCGGTGACGACCGAGAGGTGGCGCATGGCCATCCCGCTTCTCACAAACGAACCATGCGTCCGCTGGCATTATAAATGCGTAAACTGTGCAGAAAAGTATTAAGTTTCCTCTGGAACGTGTTGCAAAGAATTAACTCGCACTCCAAAAAGTGTTCTATACAATTCTTGGATCGTACAATTACATACACTTTTTTCATATACATACTTATTATTTTCTCAGCATATCCTGCTTCTTTTAATTTGTTTCCTTGAAGTCGGGGGTAGAAGCTCTAGTATTTAATATAATGTTTTCAGCAATTCATTATTCTTACGTGATTCGATCGGTATCCCTGCTCGAATCCAGTTAGAATCATTAACGGATTCGGATCAGGATTCCTGATGAAATCCAGTTTACAGATCTTACATTTAGTCCTCGAATCTGATCTGATTCGGACTAGATCCCGATTAGGAGCCCGGGATGCAACTCAGAATCCAGCTGTATCCCTGTCAACATTTCTGCTTAGACGATAGACAGGAACGATTTTCTTTTCATCCAAAAATTCGTTCACGACAGGAATAAAACATTCTCGTCCCTGCTTTTCAGCGATTGATCGCTCAATAGCAAAAAAAAACTGTAATTCTTAATAAACTCTGCAAATACCCACAAATACCTTCACGAGCAACTCCCAAGAATTCAACTTCCACAAGAATCGATACGAAGTTGCTTACAGAAATGATCGTATCTCATAAAATTAATAACCGTGTATTCAATTAATCTAAAGCCACATCTCCCGTATCCGACACATAATTATGAAAAGTTTCACGAACCGATATTCGCAAGAATTAACTCGGGTTGATACTTAAACTCGGTGTAGCGAAAGCACTAATGACACAGCTAAAAAGGCAGATCTTAGGCCGATCTTAAAAGGCAGTCTGGCAAATGAAGCAAACACGGTGAAGGGTCTCCCACGAGATTGTATAAGCCGATAGAGTGTTAAATGTCTGCGAGACACGGCTGCGTGACTAAAATTCGAAAAGACGTTCTCGTTGACGAGGTACGAGGAAAATTCTGTGCTAACTCGCATCGGCAAGGAGCCAGAGAGGTACAGAAGCTGCGAAGAAAAGTCCAGGGTTCATTAAATTTGCCTGGGCGGGTGACCTACATGGGCCCGTGGCTTTTCATGTGAAATGTTTACGGCGCACCTTGCATACGTTGAAAGGGGTTGAATACGCGCGCATTGAAACATGCCTTGGTACGACTCAATAGGTTTGGAGATACAACGAAAAAAAAAAAAATCTACCCAACCCTCGTACAATGTACGCGAGTTTTTAACGTGTATATCTCATCCCGCAGCATTACGAAAGGAATTGCTCGTCTGGCGTTTCAGGTGTAGGGAACGGGTACCATTTCGCGATTCCTCGTTTCTTTTTTCATATTTTATTTCCAAATTATAAAGACCTCCGTGATTCTCCTCAATTGAAAATATATAGCGATATCACGAGCCTAGCGATACGCCATTGATCTTGTGGTTGAAAGAGAAAAATGAAACCTTCATTATTTCGTATTTTAATTGACGCCACTCGGCGAGATTGATTATTATATTCATAATTTGATCCAAAATATGATTTTGTAGTGTATGATATTATTGTACCTTGATAAATGAAATATTATTGAATAATTGTTTTTCACAGCGGTGAGTTCAGATATTATGTCCGACTGATCCTAAAATTAATTTCAGTGCATATAATACATCGGGTACATAGTCGAGCTCGATGTGATTGTACAGGGTGACCCATTTTAAGTCCGGTCTAAATGCGATTATACAGTATAACCCATCTTAAGTTCTGCCTGAACACGTTTATACGGGGTGACTCATCTTAAGTCTAGTCACAATGCAAGCATACAGTATGGCCCATCTTAAATTCAGTCTCAATACGATCATACAGGGTGACCGATCTTAAGTCGAATCTTATGCGATCATACAGTGTGACACATCTTAATTTCACCTTAGTGCAATCATATAGTATGACTCATTTTAAGTTCAGTTTCAAAGTGTTTATACAGGATGACCCATCTTAAGTCCATTCTCAATGCGATCATACAGTGTGACCCATCTTAAGTGTAGTCTCGATGCGATCATACAGGGTGACCCATCTCAAAACATATACAGGGTGACCCATTTTAAATGAAACAGTAAAAAATCTAAAAAATATAGATTAGTTCGATCGGAAAATAAATCAGACGAACTTTAACGATATCGAGGAAGAAATACGATAATGTCAATTCTCATTTAACAAACTAAAAAGTAATACTAGTCTAACGAAACAAAATTTGCTTTTGTACGATATAATTATAATTAGGTCATAACGAGAGATTCTTCTTAAGAGCGCCAGCGAGCTACGTACTTACGCACGAGTAAACAAGATGGCGGCGAATCCGCATTCGAGATAAACGAGTCACGGCGGACTTCCTAACCTTCGCAGCACGACGCGTTATTGCGCATCGAGCTGTATGGAATTTATGTACATAGAAACCGTTCGTGTTTAAGCGGAGGTTCATTAGCAGGTATGAAACTGAACTCAACGAGGCATTGTTGATATTGCGAATCACTATATTCACGGAACTACCGGGTGATCCCGGTACAGAGGTGAAAATCCAACAATAAACATAGCATTGCCGTTCGCGCATTGTCTACCATCTGAATGCCTCATTCTCCAGGTTTCTCTCATCGTAGCACAGTTTGTATGGTATCAATGCTAATCAGGGATTGTTTAATCGATTTCGGAGCATTGATTAACCCATGGCAACACTGTTTGCCAGCATTAACTAGGCTCGATAGCCGACGACACTATAGGTGACACTCTCGATATTCCCTCATTATTTTTCTCTATGGAATTCGTTATTTTTCGCTTGTTAGCACAGATACGTCTGATTTAATTTGAAAAGCGATGATGTTACACGAACCTGACGTATGTATCATTGAATTACAGACGCTATTGTGATTTTTCAAACAATGCGTCGAGAACGATAACAATCAAATAATGTTTCAACGGTTAATTAGGTACGTTTTTGCAATAATAATAAATTTCAGGATATTATTTCGGATTATTTTTTCGCCAATGATTACCTGCCAAAGTATCTATAATTATCTGTCTAATTATCTGCGAATATCTCAGAGAATATCTACGAAGTTATCTAAGAATATTTGCGTGAGAACCAATTATCTTCAATCCCAATATCATCTAGATATTACAATCGAAGATTTATTTTATTAGAATAAAAATATTAACCCAGTCACGTGATACACATTACATTAATTAAAATAATGATTTCGATGGTTACAGGAGCAACCGGTGTAAGAAATGTTGAGATGATAGTACCAGCGATGGTGAGGTCCGGTGACTCTGCAAGATTGTCCTGTCATTACATCCTCGAGGGACCTCCATTATACACTGTCCAATGGTACTTGGGCGACCAGGAGTTTTATCGTTATGTACCGAAGAAATTGCCACCCCAGCTCAGCTACCCTGTGCAAGGAATTGAAATTGATGTGAGTTTAGCCAACAATTTTTTGTATACGTGTATACGTATAAGATAAGAAAGTTTTCTCGGTCAAAAGAGAAAATTTTAATCTTACGTACTTTGTGATGCTTTTGACCTCAGTAAAGGTCATGAATGTACCAAGGAAAACCATTCCCTTAACTCAACAAAGTTCATGGTCCTTTTGTCCATACTGTATAACAGAAACGTCGTGAGGTAGGTAATCTCACCAACGATACTGCTCGACTCACAATGGCTTCCGATCCAATTGCAAGCTAGCCCGTCTACCTCAAGGTTTACCCAAAACCTCGAGATCCCGATGCGGTGAAATACTCGATCGCTACTCTATTCTCGAGTTAACGTGAAAGGACGATAATTTGTACGAGCACCGAAATACAATAAACGTTTCCCTGCTTGTTACAGTCGCGACGATATCGAACGTTGCTTCGTGAACCGAAGTTCTGTGAGGTGGCTAACTAACCCTCTGGAAATAAAGTTTCGAAGTTACGGTACATAAATTGTAATCTGTCTATTGTGTACAGAATTTGAAAAAATATACGGCTTGTTTCAAAGCGTTTGCGCGAGTTTTAGGGTAGGTCGGGGTCAAATGCATCACTCGGAGTCAAAGAAGCTTCTAGATGGCCGAGGGTTTCATTTATGTCTATATGATAAATAAATAACTTGTTCAGAACGTGAACAATGCTTTTGGAGTAGGTCGGGGTCAAATGCATCACCCGAAGTCAGGGGAACTTCTCGAAGACCGAGGGCTCCATTTATGTCTATATGATAAATAAATAACTCGTTCAGAGCGTGAACAATGCTTTTTTAGTAGGTCGGGGTCAAATGCATCACTCAGTTTCAAACACAGGAGATGCTGTGCCGAGTGTTTCATATCACCCCGATCTACCTCAAAGACACGAAGAAGACCAACTGTACGAATTCCTGATATAAAAATATTTTCTTTCCGCAGGTGGAACAGTCCAATATGAACGATGTGGTACTTCGGAACGTCTCGAGAGAGGTGTCTGGCGTGTACAAATGCGAAGTCTCTGAAGATGCTCCTACCTACCACACGGTTGCGCAGCAACAATCAATGGAGGTCGCAGGTAAGAAGAAGAAACATATTTTGTCGAATGCAGGCATAAACTATTGAACGCCCTGTTTATACGAAAGAACAATTTACTTGCGGGTTAGTCAAGAATTTTTGAATTTTTGTAAAATGATGATGAAATTTTTGCTGGTCCAGCTTTTTCTTTACGACTTGTATATACGTAATAAAATGCGGTGAACGAAAACGAACGACCTACCACAAAAGTAGCTCGTTCCTATGATATATACGGGGAGGTCGGGGTCAAATGCATCACTTTTTTACATTATGCAAATGACTGACATTTCGAGTATGAGAACTCGTTAAAATCAATTGATTCGTTAAATACGATGGCTGGATTTAAAGATGGAACGCTATTCGTCCCCATTAGCCACGTCGGGGTATCCGCAACCCCTTAAACCTTGTTACAGTTTCGTCCTGACGAAGCGAAATTTTAACGAGCCAAATATTTTTTATTTTGTGTTCCTTACGTTTCGTTTTTCTTGATACAAGGGTCCATCGAAATATTCTGGAATATCTAGATTGCAAGTTGTATTTATATATAGCAAATGCGACTGTACTTAGTGATAAAGATAATACGAAGCGTTCGGCAATTAGTCTCGGGCCTACCGGGCCGCTCGCTGGCTAACGGCCAAAATCAACTTAATCTCTTTACCGAAATCCAATTAATTATATAATTACCAGATGTCCCAGAAACGGATCCAGTGATCGAGGTCGAGAGACAACGCTTACCGGCTGGTGAAACACTTCGGGTGAATTGTACAACGGGCACGTCTCATCCCGCCCCCAATGTTACTTGGACTTTGAACGGAGATCCTGTGAGTATCGGATTGTTACTTTTCTTCCGGAGCTTCGAATTCTTCGTTGCTTCGTGAAATGAACATTTTCCCTCGTTGAACCGGATCGTTTCTGTTGAATTGCCAAAGCTTTTTGACTTTCATAACTCCTATTAAACAGTCGGAATTTACTACTTGAATCCCACCATTTTCTACACGACTGCCACCATTTTTTATTTTACTGCCGCCATTTTCTACTCGATGACGATTTTCTCCATCATATCTTCATTTTCTACTCGAATGCGGCCATTTTCTGCTTTGATGCCACCATTTTTAATTTCACCGTCGCCATTTTCCATATTACTGCCGCCATTTTCTAGTTGAGGATCGCTATTTCATTACACGACGGACGCTATTTTCAAATTACTCGGGCTTCCGCCATTTTGTACATGCTGGAATAAAGCGCGATTCTATTTGGCTCATTGATTTGCTTTCTAGTAAGCTAGATGCATTTTATACCGGAAGCCCATAAATCTTTCCTCCATGTTCCTTGCAGTCCATTGGTCTCTTTTCAACTCCACAGCTTCTGCCAATAAGAGTTAAATTGGATAGTCTACTTGGCTAAAATCGGCTTAGCATCAAACTTTATTCGAGGCCCAGGGATTATTTAGCTCGCGTGGTCGCAATAGCCTTAATTAATGTGTAAAAGTTTCGAGGCAAAAATAAACTACTCCAGGACAGCCCTGAAAACCCGCATTCGCGTATAGAGCGCCCCCGGTACAAAAGACCCCGTACCTACCGCTCGGAGCTCTTTTGCCATAAATAAAAATACGAAGCTTGTAGCTGCCCTCTATAGTTGGTTCCTCAACATTTTCTGACCAAACAGGAATTTTCGCTGTTGTAGCTAAATGACACGACGATGCAGTACAAAACTTGGACTCGGAAAAGTGCACGAGGCAGAATGGAGTATACGTGGTCGAGCCTCGAACTAAAAGTTTTCGCCCGCATGTTTCGTGACGGCCGTCTACGGCTGCGTTGTTTTGCCAACATTGCTGGGATTTCTACAACTACGACCGAGATGGATATTAACGAGGATAGACCCCTTATCGCATCGATTACTGGCGATGCCTCTCCACACAGTCACCGTGAGTCTATTATTCATATCAATGATTCTTATGACGGACGTCTATTTTGTTTCCTCATGCCGGAAATTTTATCGAGATGGAACGGGAAATCGAATTGCTAATGTTCGAATATTTGAGATATTCTAGTTATATGAAGAACGTCTGTTTTAAAATTCGTGTATGTGTACGTATGCGCATGCGCATGGGTGTGCGCATGCGTGTGCGCATGCGTGTGCGCATCTGCTCAGGCGCATGCGTTGGTGCATGTGCTCAGGCGCATGCGTGAGCGCATCTACTCAGGCGCATGCGTCGGTGCATATGCTCAGGCGCATGCGTTGGTGCATGTGCTCAGGCGCATGCGTGTGCGCATCTACTCAGGCGCATGCGTTGGTGCATATGCTCAGGCGCATGTGTAGTTGCATATGCTCAGGCGCATGCGCGTTTGCTCGTTCGAACCGTTTATCTCCGCTAGAAATGCTACAAAATCATTAAAATTGTACAATTCATAGTTCTTAAAATATTCGTATCTATAACCCCTTTATTTTGTGCAGGTTCCAGTGGCGTTGCGCACAGCAGATTGATTTCAATCTTGAGTTCTGCAGGATTACTGAGAGCAGCCATCGTACTCAGTAGCTTCACTGTTTCAGGCGCAAATCTCAGGTAGCTTATCGGTGGCTCATAGAGATTTGGTGACGCTAATATCTAAAAAAAGAAAAGAAAATAAAAATGGTTGAGACTTTAAAGAAGAGGAAGAAGAAGGAAAAGAAAACAGAATGCCGGAAAAGGAGAAACGAGAAAACCTAAAAACATCCGATTAACATCGTCCATGTAAACACCTAGTAGTCTAGGGCTTCCAGTTATATATGTTAACTATGTATGACGTAGATAGACGACGAAGAATTTTTAACGAGTGCATTCGCGTCAACGACTAGTAATAATAAATAATAAGGATCGTGATAACGGCCATAATAATAATGACTGTAATGAAGCAAAAACAAAAAGTGAGGAAATGAACGAAAGATAAAAAAGAAAAGAACAAAAAAAAACAAGAAACTTATAATACACGTACACACGAGCGATATACAGTTAACTTTAAACATGTTACCTTTTGATGTAAATTGTTAATAAAGCAAGCGTTTACTTATCTTTTATTGAGTTACTAACAAGTTACTCTACCTCACACAATCCCATCATTCAACACTCAGCAAATCATGCAACACTCGTCGATCAACGCAACTACTTATTTTGACGTTCTGAGGATTAGTAAGAATTCACGAGTCGCCTCAAATATCCGAAAGTGAGTATTTGAAAAATTAAGCCCTTGGTAGGGCGAAACGTTTTTATTTAATTACTTGGAAAAGATATACTTCACGTATAGCACGAAAATTATAGTAATTCCTTCGATACTTGGCAATTGATTGCAAAAACTCGAAAAAATCTGTGTCAATATCACGTTTTTTTTAATTTCACTCATTTCATTCCTCGAAGAGCCACTATGATATTCATATTCCCCGAGAAATTTCCGACGCAACTGTGCCTTTAAGAAGTCACAAAAAAAGCTCTTTCCGGATTAAAAGTTAAGCCATAGACGAGCAGAAATCTCGCGTTGGAAAAGAACGTTGAATTATCTATCGCGAAATCTTACAAATTAATGGGAAATAAGTGCAATAAACGGACATTAGTCTTTCCCCTTTAAAAACTGTAAATTCTGAAAAATTGAAAACAACACTGTGTTGAAGATTTTTTTGTTGCACGGAAAATTTCCGGTTGACAATGGTCCTTAGCGCTTGTGTATAAGTTATGTGGCTTAAGAGCTACATTTATAATAGACTCTCAAGTCAGAAAATTGGCGGAAATTAATTTATTATTTTCTCGGACAGTCATCTCGAAAAAAGTTTCCAACATTTTTTGTTCTTAAACCTGCTTCTGAATCAAGCACGATAATAATAGTACGTCGCGTGTATAAATAATGTTACAGTCGTTCAATACTCTTCTTCGTCATATTCGTATGGATACGCATCTTCTTCATCCATATGTTGCCCAAGCATTTGACCAACGGTCATCTCGTTCGGGTTTAGTTCAATCTCTTCATCGGCTAGTTCTTCAGCCTCCATCGCTAAAACGAAAGAGAAGAAAAGATGCAAATTATGAAAGTCCCATACATCTCGAAAATATAAACAGTAAAGATGAAATGGATCTTGTAGAATCTAGTTTTTATTGATTGGAAAATGTTTCATAATTCACTCTTACCGGGATCGGATGCTCCAATGTTATACCCTGCATCGGAGTTGTCCGTCTCCCCTTCTTTTAACAAACTGGTTGATTTAATTTTTTCCACCTTCTCTGGTGTCGCGTCGATATTTTTCGCTTTCGATGCGGATTCCTCTTTTTTCGCTGCTTTCGACTGTTTTTCAGGCTTGTTCCTGGAAAAGAAAGATCAACGTCGATTAATGGAATCAACCCAAATTGTGAATTGGTTCGAATCGAAGGATTTTATTTTGAATTGAAGGAGACGAGATTTGAGACTCTCGTTGATCTCTCGGTGTATAAAAAGTACGATACGTACCGTATCGTTACTTTCGTCACGGTTTCAATCTCCGCTTCTTCGTCGGGTGGAACTGCTTCATTACCTAACATCGAATTATTCGACACGGGAACGTTCAAGCTTCTTAAAACATCGTAATTAATTTTCGTGGAAATCCGCTTTTCCTGGAGCATCTTTTCAATGGCTTCACCTATTTGAAATATAAGAACGATCAGTTGTGAGTATTTTTTAAATTTGTATCGTGTAAAAAATTCAAGAACTGAGACGAGGATATAAAACTAAATACCTAAAAATGATTAAAAACTATTTTTGTAAACACTCAAAGATAAAACTAAATGGTAATGAATAACTGAAAATATATGAATACCTGCAGTACTAGCGGTACTTTGATTCTTGTTTTTCTTGGTTGCGATTCGTCGTTTCTTCTTCTCTGGCTTTCCTTCCTCTTTGCCTTTCTCCAGTTTTTCCTTTTTCTCTGAAAGATTTGTTGCGCATTGAAGATTTCAATATTGCATACAAAAATATTATTCTATAAATTTTCTATTGAACTTAGTTCATTGTGCTTAATACATTAATTACAATTTTAATTGCAAGAGATGAGAAAAATTCATACAGCATAATACCTTTTTGTTGCTGAAGATAATCGGCGTTAACTTTATTCCACAGATTATGTTTTGACGTGGCTTCCCTTTCAGACATGATATAGCTGTCTATTTCCTCATCGTCTAGATCAGTGATGTCGATCTCACCAGATGCCTAAAATGATGTTTTTTACATCTTTACAATTTCCAAAAATTAACACGAAAAATAAAACCTGCGATAATGAAAACATACATTTTCATACACCGAGGTAGTTTTTTCTGTGGAAGCATCCTTATCCTTCACCGCTGTGCTCAATCCCATCGATGCTATGTCAGGACCTGCAAAAGATGAATAACTATCAAGACATCTCTAACTTTTTTCGCATATTTCAGAATTTCGCAATTCCATGGATTTTTTTCAAATTCTAATAGGCTAATTTTTCGACTGATTGAAAATAACAATAAGCTAAAGTATGTCCATTCAAACCCAAGTTATGACTGAAATTCTAAACTCGTTGAACATCTTTAGTATACAAATAATAGCTACGATAAAGTAGCATTAAATCAATTTGCCTGTATAGCAGCTTTCTTTGTTTCTTTGTATAGTGACTACAATTGAATGCCCGAACCGATTTTCATCAAGCGTCTTTGAAGCCCTCTACTGCAACTGTAATTTAAAGATGCATAGGCAGTCTACAAGCTACAAGTGCAACAGGTTGAACTTCTATCATGATATACCGTTAAAACAAAGGTACTTCTTTTCAAAGAAACTAGGTGGCCCTATTAAAATGCACATCCAACATAATACGCGCTTAACTATCGCAATTTAGTAACAAAAAAAGCTACAGGTCGCCTATATAAAGCAAAAACAAATTGGACCTAAAACGTAAAGTCGTGAGGTCAGATAGTTTGATAAGAATGAACTAAAACACCATTTGTTTCTGAAACAAAGCATGAGCTTCTTGATTCTGAGATCGAAATAAAAAATAGTAAATTAAAAAATTGGTGGATTATCGGAAGGTACCGAGTCCTGTGATCAGCGGGTGGGTTTCAACCGTAGAATGCCTCGAGGATACTGGATCATCAGGATCGTCAGGATCACTGTCCATACAGTGCTCGATAATATTCAAATTGCTCTCCTCGATGAATTTCTTCGCGTCGATGTCTTCTCGTGACTCTGCTGATTATAATATTCATTGTTAAGCCAGCGTACGATAATTAAAAAATTTAAAACAAGCTGCGGAACAACAATCAAATGAGTCGTTACCATCTGCCTTGCGCTGTGATTTCACTGCTTTGTGATCTTCTAATTGCTGCTCGATTTCGGCTTGCAGTTCACTCAGTTCGGTATCTAAATTTTCCAGCTAAAATACAAAATTAATTAGATAGAAATTAACGAATGAACAGAAAATTACAAGACTTTTGCAGACAATCTAAATGACTGCGAACAATGGTTTAACAAAAAGAAGCGCCATATATACTTTTTGGAGTCGTTCTCTATCTTTTTTTCGCGCTGCTTTGAAAGCCGGTGGATCTTGTTCTTCTTCAAGATCTACGGTCATGAACTCTTCCAATGTCAAAGCGCTGGAGGGTGTGTCACCAAATTCGATCAACCTGTAACAATATTAAAATTATATGAGTGTAAGCAAGGCCCCAAATTCAAAATACATTTTAATGAAAATAACGAATGTCTTAAAATCAGAAATGATTTTAATTTTAAGACTAAAATAATATTAGCGATATAATTTGGTAATGATAATACTAAGAACGGTCACTGTAAATACCAGAATGTTAACATTGAATTCGAATCTGGTAGCCACAAAAACACCATTGAAGACATAATGTTCTGCAAATCCATTGTCAATTGTAAAATATTCTCTTCCATTTAAAAATTAACTTCTTCATGAGCTTCCAGGTATCAATGTCACTGCTCGAATCGATTTAAAATCCTTTCAGTCATCTGTTATAGTTTAATCATTAATCTTACATCGACCGTATTGATATGACAATTTTTCATTTTAGTTCAATTCTTATTTCTGGGCTTGAAATGTTAAAATTTTCAGATTAAGTACAAAAGTAGCGAACGCTCCCCTATCTTGTATCACGTTCTACTACAGTACAAGAATTTGCAAAGAGATCTGCGATTTACTAAAATAAAAGTTGAATTAAAAACAGAAATTTCACTTCACCAAGTCGCCATTCCTCCGGCCTCATATTTCTTCAAAATGCATCAAATTTTTTAAATATGAAATGGAATCACCTCATGGCTCATCAATTTTATTCCAATGTGGAAAGGTGACAAAAAAAAATTAAATTTGTAATTGGTCATGCGGCTCATACGTAATGGAGGTCAACCAAATTCCACCGACGCATACGTTACAAAATTTATTTACAGCTGTTTTTCACATTGTACCGCATAACTCTATATAATAACAATATTCCATTGCTGCGATGAACACAAAATTGAGAAGTCCCGTGAGGTTTATAGTAAACCAGTGTGTTCGTCAAAACCAATGGGAATGCAACATAACCCGGTGTCTCCGTGTTGCACACAAGGTGTAAAAAGGTTGATTAGGAACGCTCCAGCCTCTCGTTGATTAAAGGGACGCTAATTACCCTACAGCGTTAATTACAGCAAAATATCTCTACCTCTTGCGCAACGTTGACTCGTGTACTTTGACGATTTTTATGATATCGGTTCGCGATCGATTAAATTCGTGCAAACGAGCTGCCATCAATAAAGCTGAAAGCATCAAAGAAAATCGAATTACTCACATCGTATTAAAAATATAATTTATAGAAGCAATCTAGTAATACGTATCGAATCGATTTTAAAGAAATAACTAAATCACGTTTATTTTTCTTAATTGTTTGAAATACTTTTATACCTATGTATTTTGAGTTGTTATATGAATAAGAAAGGTTGTACTCTTTAAGATAAATGAATTTTCAAAAGGATTTTGTAGAAGATTTCCAATCAGCAGAAAGCATCCTGTCTACCTGCTCCACATAATCCAGATGGTCGACGACCACTGTGGATGCTGTCACGTTTCATTCTTTGCACCAGTCGTAACGCTGTCATCGATACCTCATGAGTCTTCTCTCCAAATTCAAGTTTATTGGCGAACCTCATGATATACAAACATGGATCTGAAAAAAAAATGTTCCGGTTTCATCTCAATTCTGCAACGGTCTTTGAGACATTTCAATTAACTCATTTGACAGTTTACATGGGTATCGACGACGTCTCCAGATTCATAACAACTTTCAACACCTTGTCACATTCGACAGTATCCTTTAATTAGCGCAAACAAAAATTCCAATCCGACCCAAGACTGCAATATGAACAGAAAGAAACTTTTGAAACATTTACCATTTATAATATCTCTTGCCCTAATTCAACAAGTTAAAAAACAATAAAATAAATACAAGTCGAACAAATATAGAACTAACATAAGTTTTGAAAATATGCAAAAATTGTTTCTCAAAATTAGGTTTTGTTTTAATTATTTTATCCATCGTTATAATGAAAACGATACGTCAGGTTGATAAAATTGATCCCACAGTTTCCTTGCCTCATTTTAATAATTATCATTGTTCAAACGTTTGATTAAAAATCTAAATAGAAATACAAAATAAGAAAATGAAAAACATCTGTCATCTAGGTTATGTCAGGGGTTGGCGAAGCCGCCTAAAACGAGTCAACGGAACGGCGCATGCGCGTTGCGAGACCCATTCGACTTTATCGAGCGTCAGGCCGTAGGGTATAAGCAGTGAGTCCAAACATTTACCGAGAATGTTATCACGTTATCAAAAACGTTTATAGTTGCCGAATTTCGTGCGATAGCAGTGACCGTGTGAGCCATTGTGGCGGGCAATTGTCAACACGCGAGTATTTCGAATAACAATGGCGATGTCAAATGTATATTCAAAAATGTCGACTAAACCAGTGAAAAAATTTCAAGAAAACAGCCTCGCGGAAACGCAAACGAATGCTTGGGTCAACGGTAAGAAAATAATGATCGTCACTTGTATCCTAGGGTTGGGCCAAAAATCATCGAATCCCATAATTAATTCGAATATTGTTATCCTACAATCTTTGTTTACAAACAAAAAAATAAACAAAAAAATGACTAGTTAAATTATCATTATTGTTAAATAACTATGTTTTTCGATCAATTTTCAAAACAACATATGTTAATTCATGATTGCTCGAGTATCTAGTAAAAAATTAATGATTTAATTATTTCAATCATAAACATTTTTTTAAATAATTAATAAGATTTTTTTTTAACAAAAAATATTTTTGTATAAATATCTTTGTTTTTTTTTTTTTTTAATTATCGAAGATAAATTCTGAATAATACACATGTTCGACAAATTAGGATATTTATTATAGCATTTTGAAATATTTTTTAATTTTCATTCGAATAGAGGTTAATATATTTTTTTTCATCTATCAACAAGAAGCGAATGTGTAACTCAAATGCAATTTAAAAATGGCGTTCTCGTTACGGCCATTTTTTCAGGCCATGTTTTCGAACGTAGTTTGGGTGGATGAATGCGAAAGTTATCGATTCGTTTTTTTTTTAATTAAATGCAATGATTAGCAGTACGAAAAAATCCAATTCTCAATCGCGTCGCCATATTGCTCAATTTAAATGTCAATTAAGAGACTAATAGGTATTTAAATATGACAACGGTCGTGTGATATTTAAATACATCATTTGCATATAGACGTTTTTCCCGGTAAAACAAATTAGTCAAAATGTGTTCTTTCGTAATATTTTACAGTTCGTTGAAAATATATATATATATATGTTCATGCATATTTAAAATTGTGCTTTATGATATTACTGTTTTTTCTTGTCATCAGCATATTAATAATCAAACCATTTTTATAATGTAACTCTCATTTGACCACCGCGGTAAGACTTTCGTAAATATGAGTGATCGTCATTAACGGCTGATCCCCATAACCTCACATTTCCTCGGTCCACGATTGACCCAACTGCGCCTTATATATAACAGCGGAGAGGGATGCGATATGTCACAAATCTATGGGCCAACTTCGCTACCCTTCGATAATCGTGTTTTATTGAGTATTGTTGAAGTTTTTTATACTCGGGAAAAAAAAAGAATCGTTATTGATCGGAAACTGTGCATAAATTAGTTTTCATCGAGGATAATATGGATAGACAGGACGATCTTATTGCTTTCTCCGAATGAAATCTAACAACGTCGTTCCGTTTCGGATATCTCAGCCGCGAAATGTAGTTGAATAACAGTCTGAGGAAATACCAACAAATTGCCTCGGCTGATTCGTCATCGTTCATGAAAATCATGTTCACTGACGGTAAAACATGTCTCATTCAAATATTAAAAAGATCGTTTCACATAAGTCTCCCAACGTTCTGGATCTTAAAGGAGAAAAAAAGTAGCGAACATAACCTCTTCGTTTCTTCAAATACACTATTAAAATGTTATTTTTTGTAACTTCCTCAATTCTTCTTACATTTTCCGTCACATATATTAGAATCTTTGTTCTTTCAAAATTATCTACTTGTCTCTGTTAATGTGAAAAATGAGAGCAATATCTTTTTTATAACAGTTTGGAGAAAAACTATTTCTGTTTAATTTCAAAAGACCTTTGACAGGCTGTTGTGCCCATATGCAAATTTTATTTTCTTGTCAAAACTGGACATGCCTGAATAAAACTAAAAGAATTTATTACTATTATTTATATCAAACGTAAGATTAAAGAAGAATGTTGACGCTATTGTGTCATGATTTGAATACATCTATAAATAAAGTTTAAATAAGAAAAAACAAAACAGGATCATAGAATTTCATTAATCTAATGGATTTTTCTTTGCATGGTAAATTGAAAACAAATAGAATATGCTAAAACTCTAGGAGGGAATCGAGTTCCAAAGATTCGAATGACGAGTTATGAAACATACGGACAATCGACAAAAATGTATATAATGATAGAGTAAATAGAAAATGTGAAACTAAATTGGTTTAAATGCAAATTTTAATGTTTCAGCGGAGTCACCGAGTAACAATGTCTCTGGCTCTCCACTACCCGTCTTCCCATTCGCCCCGCAGATTATTCTACAGCGCGAAGATACGATAAATCAACCTCTAAGCGCCCCTGTATCGCCACTTTCCTCACTCTCTTCGCCAATCTCACAACTCAGCTTACCTACTTTAGAAGATTGTACTCAAGATCCAAACTGGCAAGCAACAAAGTCAACGATACGTGAGCGTAATGCTGCCATGTTTAATAATCATCTCATGGCTGATATTCAATTCATTGTCGGTAGCCCAGGTAAATTTTATTCGTCCCCCTATGCCATAGCATGCATTTATTCTCTTTAATTTCGCAAATTTCGGAAAATTCATTGTATTAAAACTAGGACTTTGTATAACCGAGCACAGAGAAATGAAATAAACTATTTCGAAAGACATTTTTCTGTGGACACTGAGTAGAACAAATAATAATTAACGTAGTTTATTCATAGCAACTTGTAAAATCGACTTTTTCTGAAATTTCACATCTTGTGTATATTATTGTATCATTACCACAGTTTCAAAACAGAAGATTATGGGTTATAACCATCCTGTTCAAAACGCGATTAATAAATTCTCATCTATGACTAAAAGGACTAGATAAAAATTATACTTGGCGACTTTTTGCCAACATTCTACAATGGCTGAACTAAATTTGATCTTAAAGTGTTGGGCCGTCTCCATGCATTTACGAATCGCGTTTTCAAAGTGGTCGATGCTTGCGCCAATGCATCTTAAAAAATATCGCATCTCCTAGATCCGAAGCACCAATGATAAAAATATATAAAAATCTATTACTCCAGCGAATATATAATTAAATCGAAAATAATTCTTTTCCTTTGCAGGTCACACACAGTCTATTCCAGCACACAAATACGTACTGGCTACAGGCAGTTCTGTGTTCTACGCAATGTTTTATGGCGGCTTGGCAGAAAACAAGAAAGATATAGAAGTGCCCGATGTAGAACCAGCTGCCTTTCTAGCGCTTTTAAAGTGAGTAAGAATTTCTGTTCATGTCCACAGCATTTTCATCAATTTTAAACCAAATCGTCATCGAACAGATTGGCATTGAATGGCCATTGATTGACTAGAGAAAGAAAAGTATGGATTAAAGGGCACAAAACCTTTCAAATCCTCTACAGGAAATTTGACGCATCGAGTATCTTTAATATACAATGCCTACATTTGTTCTTAAAACACAAAATCAATAAAGATAATAGTAATAGTTCGTTGCAAAATTAGTAAATTAATCTACTCGAAAGTGATCAGTGTTAAAATTTCATGACATTGGAAGATTATAATTTTTAATTTCAAGCACACTTTTTTTTATAAGAAATTCATAATTGAGAATCTTACTTTCGCATAAGAAAAAGATTGTAAATGCTCGTCAGTGGTTGAAAAGCATTGTGCATATTTAGACATGCACCTTTTTTTCGTAGAATGTATAATTATTGTGATGATTTAAAGAAAATAATATTTTTCCAGGTACATGTATTGCGACGAGGTACATTTGGAGGCGGACACGGTTCTGGCTACGCTGTATGTAGCTAAAAAGTACATCGTACCTCACTTGGCACGCGCATGTGTGAGCTACTTAGAAACTAGTTTGACCGCAAAAAACGCGTGTCTCCTTCTGAGTCAGTCACGCCTTTTCGAAGAGTCGGATCTAATGCAACGATGTTGGGAAGTCATCGATGCTCAAGTAAGTTGAGAACAGCCGATTCTCCTATACTAGGCTAACTATATATTTTATGATACATAGAAATATCATGCTGCAACTTCTAGTCTGTGTATCTACGAATAAAATCCTTCTGCAGCTCCTTCCTTGTAAATCATCCAATCCGTTTAATCTGCTGTATGTTTTTTAAATACAGTAGAAATGCCATATGATATATCTAAGTTTAAATAAGTCACTGCCAAAAATTGTCCGCCCAGCGTTATGTCCGTTATGTTCAAAAATGTATTGTCGAACATTCTTGAAGCGTAATGTACAATAAAATGTAGAAATATCAAAGACTCTTGGGTTATTGAGTTCGTGCAGTCTTAAGAGAGATTAAGGGGCATTAAAACGATTACCGAGTGAGTCCCAATCACTGTAAGAAAAATAGCTGCATTTTTTCATGCGTATGTTTTCTAATCGGTAGACTTTTGGGACAAAAGCTTGGAGCGCCAAACGATAGATGGTTGGAATTAGTTGGTCGTTATCTTCTTTTGGCCAAAAGATTACTCTTGGAGAAAATTGGATCGCAATTTTCGTTACCGACTGAGCTGTAAAATGCAATTGTCACACCACTTGGAAAAAGCGATTTGTAATTTCTCCAACATGGTACAATGGATTGAGATGTAATTTACCTAAGCCAATGAAGAATTATGGCAAGAATTGGTTGCGATGAATTTCATCTAACATTTAAAATTCACCAATCGTGTTTGCAGCTATCTTTCTGGCACTCGAGAATAACCATAACCTATGATAGTGAAAATAATTTCTCTCTAATTCGAAAGAGTTTAAAGAAGAGTTGCAGATTCTTCTATTTTCATTTTTCCAAGTTCTGAAAACTTCTTATATGTCCAAATTTTTATGAGGCAATTAATTAAAAACAAAACTTTCTCATACAAGAAATTTCGTTAACAAGAAAAAATATATTGTTGATTCTTACTATTTTATAGGTTTTGTTTCTTTCCCTGTCCATATTTTCTCTACGAAAATTAAAGATTTTACTCTCAACTCTGGTTCTAACAAATTTTATTACACTTTGTTCA
Organism: Netelia fuscicornis; assembly: GCA_946811545.1. NCBI lineage: Eukaryota > Metazoa > Arthropoda > Insecta > Hymenoptera > Ichneumonidae > Netelia > Netelia fuscicornis. The sequence goes on from OX328014.1 coordinate 8,373,082, forward strand.
AAATACTATTAGTTTTAAGCAACAGATAGTCGGTTATACTGCCACCATAAAACGAGCCTGTGAACATTTGATAATAAAATTCTCCATGAAAAATTTCAACAGATTTCATTATAGAAATAAAACATGGCACAAATGCAATGTCCCAATTTTGCAAATTCCACCTAGCATATCAATCAAGCTTGTGACGAATTCCCGACATCCCTATATAAAAATATTCTTGATGTTAGTTCCTAACGGATCTAAAAAATTTAAGCTTGTGATAAAATTAGCAACTGGCAGTGTTGCAACTACTTCGCAATGCAGAGATTGCGCTTAAGTATGATTTCTGCAATAATCAAAATTCACTTATTTAATTCCACTAAACCAATTTCTATTTTACATAATATGACCATGTGTATTTTTAAAATGATTGGAAAGATTTTTTTTCTAGATTAGCTCTGTAAGTTTAACCATTGCAAAATTCGTGCAATGGTTAAATTTCCCTTGTTTTTCGCATCCTCGCTTGTTTCATTGGAAAATAAAACTGTACACATTGGAAAATAATGAGCGAAATTCACTTTTCCACTTTTCAATCGATAAAACAGATCTCACATTGTCTACCATGCATTTGTGAGAATAGACATTGGAGATTTAATGATTCCTTGAACATTTGTCGACAGGCAGAAGTGGCAGTCAAGTCCGATGGTTTTTTAGACATTGATATACACACGCTTGAATCAGTTTTGTCACGGGAAACCCTAAACTGCAAGGAGATTCACTTGTGGGAAGCTGCGCTCAGATGGGCCCCGGCGGAATGTGTTAGACAAGAAATAGAGCCTACACCGATCAATCAAAGACGACTTCTAGGTGAGTTCCTTTTGTTTTAATTTTCTATTCTTCCTTTGGCAAAATATTGGACGTTGGCAATTATCTAATGTAAAATTGTATTTCACAGGCTCTGCGTTAAATCTGATTCGAATCCCAGCAATGAGCGTTGAAGAATTTGCAAACAGCGTTGCGCAAACTGGTATTCTCTCGCAGCAAGAGACAATTGACCTTTTTCTTCACTTCACTGCGAGCACAAAACCTCATTTACGTTACCCCATTAAGCCTCGTCAAGGATTAAAAACTCAGGTGATATATATAATATTTATATGAATTATGGCTAAAAGACTAGACCGTTTTGTAATTGAATTTGTTAGACTTAGACTTTATCGCTAAACTGTGTTCTAACTTTCATCTTTGTTTCCCAGGTTTGCCACAGATTTTTATCCTGCGCGTATCGATCGAATCAGTGGCGTTACAGAGGACGTTGCGACTCGATTCAATTCAGCGTCGACAAACGAATATTTATCATCGGCTTTGGCCTGTACGGAAGTTCATCCGGGGCTGCGGATTACAATGTGAAAATCGAATTGAAGAGACTCGGTCGTGTCTTGTCGGAAAATCATACGAAATTTTTCTCTGACGGTTCGAGCAACACGTTTCACGTTTATTTCGAAAGTCCGATACGCATAGAACCGGAAAGTTTTTATACCGCGAGTGCGATTCTCGACGGTGGAGAGTTGAGTTACTTTGGACAAGAGGGCATGTCCGAAGCTACAGTCGGTAGTGTTAATTTTCAATTTCAGTGCAGTTCGGAAAGTACAAATGGTACGGGAGTCCAAGGTGGACAAATTCCGGAATTAATTTTTTATGGTGCGTGCACCGAAGACTAAATAATTCACCGAAACCTCCCTTACGCTTCACAAGGTCAAATGGCACCTTTATTGCCCTATCGACTAAGGAAGCTGGTCCACTCGCTGATAGATAGCGCGAGTGGGATTAAAGTCATTCGACGTAAATTGTAATATTCGCAATGAACTTGATTTAAAGGGAAAAATAAAAGACTGCGTGTCGGGTCGTTGATTACTTTGAATCGCAGACTTTTACTTTTTATAACCTCTTCATTTGTTCCTAACCTATATCTGTAAAGAATTTCTACTGAATAGTTAAAATTCTGCTAATCTTTTCATAGAATATAAATGTTCAACGCTTACCCATCGATGGTATGTTGATACACAGTGCCTGCGTGAACCTCAAATAGGTGCGTCCCAGTTCGTGAACGCAAATCTGAAGAACATCGCTTATGTCGATCAACATGTCTGTTCAACATTATTAAGGATCGATGGGTATAATTATTGGGACATTAAAAATGTTTTACTTCCAATAAGGAAATAATTTGATATTAGCGGTAAAGGATACGTGCCGTTCCTTCTGTTCGGCAAGTGATGTAAACACAGGCAGCGTGATTATGAGCCTGTTTTCTTCCTCTTGTTAAATGACGACTGAGTGCCATTTTGTAGAAGTTTACCGATGTATCGACGCAATGCTGATTTAAGCTGAAAGAAAAGTAGAACAAAGCGTTGGTTAATTTACATAGAAGGAAAACATTTTCTTTGTTCTAGTCAACGTTCGTCTGAAAGTTTTCTGTAAGGTGAGAGATGATGATGTAATATTGGAAATAATAGCAGAGTAAAAAATGGGCCCTGTGTGGGAAGAAACTTTGAATAATTGCAAATAGATGTTTGCGCTTTGTTTTTTCATATACACTCAGCGTAACTATGACGTTGCATGTCACTGATCAATATTGAGCTGAAAAGATCAGAACGATCTTAGCTCGCATAGAGTTGATCTCGTGCATAAGTTGTCATCATCGTGTGTGAAAAGAAATTTTTATAGGTGACATGTCCATGATTAAGAAAAAAACCAATAAGTGAAATTAACTAATTAATGTAACTTTGTAACTTACCGCAATTGCATGCATAAATGTGCGATGCCTTTCCTTGCATTCTGGATTGTTATTTCTCTTGACTCCTTGCCGTTTACGTGGTAAGCTGAAAGTATCGTTAAAAAAGTGTTCATAATCGCTAAATTATAGTTCAATACAAAAAACACCACTAGAATTTTAGTTTTAAGTTTACGTACCTGCTCCGAAACCAGTTGCACCACCTGTACTATCGTTAGCCACAAATTGACCAAGTACCATCATGTTTCCCGATGGTGTCTCTTCGAAAGTGGTTTCGCTGACAATGAGTTGATCTTCCAGCACAAAACCACATTCTGTACAAACGGCATCGCCACGCGCCGGGTCGGTTTCGATGTCCGTTGACCCGCAGTTTCTGCATTTGCTTCCAGACATCTGTCGAATTTTCACAACATTGTTGCATTAACGTGTCAAGTTACTACAGCAGTTTAACGAATTTCTAATAGACCTTTTTCCTATTTCTACTCTAGTACTTATCAGGAAACTTGCAATCTTTTTCTGAGGTCAAATTGAAGATGTCTATTCGTAACGTTAAATGTTGTTGCTAAGGTTAATAATTGTAAAGTTAATTAACGTTAAATTCAAAATATTACATACATTTTAAAAAAGAAAATTAACTATAGTTAAATAGACAGAAACAACCATGAATTACCAGTACAGTGAATTATAACCTCAAAATAAAATGATGAGCACGTACCGTGAATTGTTTGGTTTCAACAATTAATATAGAAATCCCTTAATCTTTCGCCTGAAGTTATCGAATGATTATGAAAATGTGCAATACAAATCGCCAGAGCGATCTGTCACAACTCAATCTTAAGTTTTATAATCAGCTGATTCCTCGTTCGCGTCAGGTGTTTCGTGAAAACCTGCCATAACCTCAAAACGCTATCTCAACACACCCTAGGCTTTTTTGAGCTAACCTTATTTCGTGCAATTGCTCAATATCATTTAACAAATAATTTTATGAATGGTAAGTATGGGATCGTATATGTTTATGAAAATTCCACTTAAGGCACAGTAATTGAGAATTTATCGCAAGTTTGACACAACGTAAAAATCACAAACACTTTCGACCCGCAAGCCGACTTGTTACGCATTGAAACCTTGGTAGCCATCTTTAATACAGCAAAATTGTGGAGCCGCCACTGTCGTTTACGCTCGTATCAGGCTTATCAGTGCAACTTCCCGTGGCCGTTTATACGAGAGTGATATCGTAACTCCGATCACTGCACATTTTAAAAGTGACATAATTTTGTGCTTTTTGTCGTTCAAAATTATAAGAGTCAATACCATGTCCACAACTTAATTGACAACTCACTATAAAGTGTCCATCTACTTGAAGATACGGCAAAATAACGTTTGCACTGAAATAGTAATGATAAACGAGGATCTACTGATTTTTAGGTAGGTATATAAATTTTGTATTCAAAATACGCTTACAAAAATGTGTATATTTAAAATTTTACATTCAAAGCATTTTTTATAGTTAATCAAATCAGATTGTTCTATCTCTAATTAATAATTGTACATATTCATTATTAATGTGGATGGTTATTGTGTATATGGTACAGTAACTATTCTTTGTCCATTGGATTCAACTGTCTTTTTTACACTTACACTCATTAGTTCATAATACACTTGTTTAATTATTGTAATATTTATTGTGAAAAATACCATGTGTAATCTATATTATAATCCAATGAAACTCTCGACATACAATACAAACGATTTCAAGTATAGTTATATATAATATTCTTCGAATAACCTAGAAATGCAATTGTTACTATGTGTTCGAATTTGAATTTACCGCCACAAAGTGCATTTCTTTACCGTAACAAAAATGGCTGCCTAGAACTTCTAATCGTTTTAATAATCATAACACGCATTTTCTACATCATAACCCGTTCAGTTATAATAGAGATCAGTGATTCAAGAGCCGCCAAACTGTATCATAGCTCGTTATTCTCATTGCACAGTAATTCTCATCACGTACGTACGCGATAGTTTCGAAAGAGGTTATGTTTGTTTTTCGAGCCGGGCAACCAAAATACATCTGTACAATATAAGGATAATATTTATGTACCGTTGAATCCAACTATATAATATAATAATAAGGATGTATATAATCGATTACTATTAATTACTTATAAATGCATTTTTTATTTTATTTCTTGTATGGTGGACAAGTTAAAAAAATTTCACAAAGTATCGTTCTCGTGTCTGCTTTCAACAGCAAATGGAACGTCCTGATAGTGACAGTACTGTGTTGACAGTTCTGTTCGAGGGATTACACTTACACTGTCACTCGCAAATGTTTGATACTTAATGATGCAATTACTATTATCTTCGAGGTGTAACAAATATGAATTCGATGCACTACATGTGCGGAATGAGCAGACGATGATAAATTAGATTTATATGGTAATTCAATTAGGTTAAAAATCCTATGAGAACTCAATCGAAATGATACGGATTTGGAGAACTTTTGCAACCGATCACGAACGCCATCTTCGTAATTCGTCGACTACCGGCAGAAATTCGAACTAGGCGCGGATAAGATTTTGTTGTCATATAAAATACGGCGAGTTCTTAAGTTACATACCAAAATACTTTTTAAATTTCAGACATAACCCAACCAGGAAATTAAGCTTTGTTAACACAAAATTGTGGCCAAATATTGTGAAAGTCCAAGAAAGTACAAGAAAATTTAGTTTCTTTCGGTATTCAAATTGTTATACAATTGTAATTACAGTTTCCTCTTCAATATAGGAATAAAAAATCTTACAATGATGTAAAGAGCAGCGATTGTGTACTTTTGAAAAAGATACTCTTTATTCACTCGTCGATCGTTCCTTTTTCATCATATGGTGCTTTGTTCCAACGTCTTTCACTCCTTGTGCCTTACATCGCTTAATCTTTCATTAAATAAAATAGAAAACATTTGCAATTCTTTCGACGTGATATTGTCAGAAATGAACGGCCAGGTAATGTCGATCTTTGATTCGTTACAGTCCTGATTCTCTCACATATCTTTCTATGTCGTTTACAAAAAAACTTGTCTTTCTTGTCATAAATAAAAGTATCGAAGCCACAGTAATTATGGATAGTGAAGATGATGCTTACAAATCAAGGTCACAGCAATTACAAATAAACAAACAGAATACGTTATTTTCATTGTTACGGAAAGCGTTACCAGCTCTAAGAACGTATAATATTGCCCAGAGATACGCACGACACGAAAAAAAAATAATAATTTGACCTTGACCTGTTAAAAAAGAAAAAACAAAAAAAAAACAGGATGTTGATAATGATATTACGAGCGGCAATTAACTGATATAAACCAAGATCCGAGTACCTCCCGACAAATACAACGGACGAAAATTACGTATTCGGTTGAAAAGGTTTATTAACCGCTCCGACAGATCTTTCACGAAATATCGCACATTTTCTGGTTGCATTATTCCAAATCGATAATCATAAGTTCCGGAGAATCGCTTGTACTGCTAATATCACCATGAACACTCGATTGAGACTTTTTAGGCGAGGACACAGTCGAGGACTTCTTGCTCGCTGGTTGCTTCGGGGTAGAATCCTCTTCCTCATCGTCCGTGTCGGAAATAAGATCGATAACGACCGCACGTTTCTTCTCCTCCGGAGCTGGCGCTTCTTCCGATGAAGGTGTGGATTCGTCTGTGAATTCAAAAGACGAAGGTTAATTTGTTATGACCGAGAAATATTTTGAATATTTTTTGATCAAGGGAAAGATAATTTTTCTTTAATGAGAGTTATTATGAACGAGTTCTAAATTTGTTCACATTCGATGAAAATTGCTTAGAAGCCGTTTTGGGTAGCTAGAGAAATGTTATGCCGCGACCTCACGCTTAGCAATTGGTGCAAACTCCAAATCTCTACGAACGTGCGAATGGACACAAACGTATGAACGAGACGCAAGCCCTTACGACAAATGCCCTTTGATTAGTGACAAAAAAACAGACATTCGCCAACAGACGATTGCCAAGCGTGCGGTCGCGGCTTGAAGTTATGATACACAATGGCCATTTTCAGTACGCGATATTATCGATATATTTACCTAGATCGACCGTATCAACATCGATCTTTCGTTGTTTCTTCGTCTCCGGCTGTACTTCATGCTTGTCCTTGTCCTTTTCTTTCTTCAAAACCAAATTCTCCCACGATCCGTCTTGGAGAAGTTGGATCTCGTTGACGTCGGGCAATAGTTTATGAGAGTTCAAAACGTCTTGAAAGTAACCGTCGATAACTAAATTATCGTACAGAGCTGGTTTATCGCATACAGGACAATTCCAAGTTGGCTTGCGCTCGTTCATTTGGAGAAATAGGGATGCGTCGAAACACTGCAAATGCGAGCACGTCGAAGCTCGGCATGGAGTGCTCATTCGCATTTTTCCTAACGGACACGCGAGAGATACTCGCAACGAAGTCGTGGCGATCTCGCTGTCGGCGTCCTCGTTCAGCTTTTCTTTGACTATAAGAACATTCAAGAACAAATAAATACATTTATAAAGAAGAAAGATTATTCATAGAAAATTCTTTTCCCACACCCTTCCAAGAATACAAAGCATTCTAGAGAATTCATAAAATTAGGGATCTTAAAAATGTTAATTAATACTTACTTAAACCCCTTGTGTAATCCGACTGTCTCGCTCCTCTGGCCTTCAGTCGTGCCAGAAGCTCGGAGCTCGTCAGTTTCCTCACGAGGTAGACGGCAATGGCGTATCTTCGTCCGTAGTCCGCTGACCACGTAACGTGAATATTGTTGCTTACGGTTGGCGACAATTTGACGAGCGGACTAATATTTACCGGCCGTGGTGGCCTTTTCGGCTCCACACCTGGTTTATTCGTTGGGATGGGATTCTAATAAATGTCGAATCCAATATTATTAGCCTCATTATTTCAGTGACGCCCCCATCGGCCGCACTCGGAACTAGGAGTATTGCAAAATCGCACAATAATAAATAAGTTGAAGCATATAAAGTTACTTACTGGTAATGGACACAATTTTCCATTAACTTTGACAGCAACACTGGGAGGGAAATAGTCTTCCTGTTCGCACGACGTCTCTTGCAAACAGAATCGCATTTGTACCTGCATTACGATGAATATGATAAGTTCATTTAAATGTGCGAGAAAAAATTATCGAAGTTTTTCGTGGTCATAAGAAATTACCTGAACAGTATAATCCATCTTACTTCCGGTGCGGCAATCGCGCGAACTCGCTATATCGGTTGATTGTTGAGGCGTTAAATGAAACATGAAAGAACTTTCTTGGAGCCGTATAGATCCCTGTGGCATTAGACTAGACGGTTTCAACAATTCTCCTAACATGTCGAAAAATGGTAACTTCTTAAGTCTAACATCCGGGTGAACGGGATACTGAGGGTGTTGCTGAATTTGTATCGGTGGTGCCAACACTTTTGTAGGATACGGATAAGGCGTGTAGACCGCGCTTCCGGGACGCTGTTGAGAAAAATAAATGCGAACGCTTTAACTTGGAAAATTATTTAAAAAACAAGCCTTGGTAAATGGAAGTGGACGTTTTACCTGAGGCGCGACGCTCGTGTAACCTGGCTGTTGATATCCAGGATTTGACCGAGCCACTTGAGATTGTGGCAACGATGCTTGATGAGCAGGAGGCAAGTCTTTTCCAGGTGAAACCGTGGCTTGATTCGACGGAGTTTGTCGCATCGTTCGCATAACTCTCACCCATGACTGAGCATGGCCTTGTCTGAAAGCGGGTTAAGAAATTGTTTTATATAACGTTTAACGCAATAATTGCTAAGTAAAACGCAAGGCGCTATGGAAATTTAAAATAAAATTGTCAAGAAGCAATATTAACATCGGGCTGCTCGTTACTTACCTAGAGTCTTCTGTTCGTTGATGCATATTTTGATCCATTTGGGGCTCCCCAGAGCCACTTCCTTGGCCGTACATTTGATGGGCCACCAATTGATCTGCTCTGCAAACATTACGATTTTCCATTTAACTTTATATTATCAACGATAATGATTACATTCTTTCGCTTGATTCAGCGAATGGACGAAACTGCAAAATTAATACGTACTGTATAGTTTTATAGAGTTCACGTATCTTAAGCTGAACTGGATGAGAGCGGAGACGTAACAGCTCTAGTGCACGTGTTTGTAATTCGTTTTTTCTGCCCGACTTGTTTCTACCGGCAAATCCTAAAAGCATCTGAAGCTCAGACACTCGAAAACTCAAGACCATATTCTGAAAAAGAAATGGCAAATCGTTGTTGTTGTTTAAGGGGGGTTGCTAAAACCTAAACAAAGCACATTCCTCGCTTTCTAAGAGACGCTCTATGTTTTGGTCGAACGATAAATTAGATCGTATCAGAAATCTTTTAGTTTCGCATATAATCTAATCAGCTCTGTTCAAAACATTAATTCTCTCAAAGAAAATAGAGAATACTATTTGTTACAATCATAGCTGCACAGATGGTGTGCTCTAACACCTTTAAATTACGCATTATTTGCTTGATTAATAACAAAAAGGACAAACCATTTATATTTTCATTCATCACAGTTTTAAGAAAAGGCAAATTTCTATCATATTCAACCACGAATCATCGATCGTACCAAATCTACTTTTCACCAAAATTCTATTACATCGAAGAAAATGGTTTTATAAAGTGTAATCATTTCTCTTTTACATATAGATATTTTAAACTCCTTTACCATTTCGAAGCAACTAACTGCTGAAATTATTAATTTCTAATCAATAGTTTTATGTCAATTTTCACCACTAAATAATTCACGACGTGTCAATATAATTTCCCTGCACCATTTTGACAATAGGATTTAAAATAAACATTTTTTATACCGTTTCTCAACCCAGACCGAAAATAATTGCAGCGTACCATTGGAGTGCTTAAAGAAAATTTCATATTTCTTGTCGATAAAATGCAAGGGGCAATAAATTGTAAACATTAGAGAAAACATATATTCAACATCCAAAAACCTTCCAATATGTGCAAAATAAGAAAAATGCATACATTCTCTAATTTTGTTTTATCCACCAACAAAAAGTCCGGACATCCTTTTTTTTAGGTTACGTCTACTTATCGCTTTTTTTTCCAGGACCTCGTGCATTCTTCGCAAAGATCATTGAGCCTTGGTCCCTCTTTCACTTTCTCTCTATCTCTCTCTCCCTCTCCTCTCTCTTTTGTGAGCTGATACGTAGGCAAACCTTTGCTTTACAGTGAACTAAAGGCCAGAATTTATGACATTTCTTTTTCGAATTCATGTAAATATCACCAGGACTCCTAAGCTCATTTATGCGAAATATCTGTGTTTTATTCAAAATATTAAAAGCTATTGAACTGTCCTTTATAAAGTGTCACAGAAAATCCGCCCAAGTATGCTAAACAATATTTTAGGTTAGTCGAATTTTCATAATCGTCATCATCAATTTATTTACCTGATGTTTTGACAGAATACATTTTGCGGCACCGCAAATTTTTCATAATCTCATAAAAAAAACATAATTATTCAATGACAAAGAGTACAGTTGGTTCTTTATGTATGACGCCGACACACGTTGCCAGCTACTCAAATAAATCTTAATCGTGGATCCGACAGACTTTTTTAAATGCTAGTTTAACCGTTATGCTTGCTCGTGAAGGTAAAATACGAGTGCAACGAGTAAAATGTGCTGATTCAAGCAATTTTACACACACTATCACATTCTTATTGTCAGTCAACTTAATCATGATAAAAACGAACTCACCTCTAACTCATCCGTCTCCGCCATCTTCTTCGACGGTTTTTTTTGGGAAGCCGTTTTGTTTAATATTTGTTAAACGCACGACGGAACTGTAATAACTTCGAATTCCGGGCTTTAACGTGAATGTACCGGCGATATTCATGGATTACATAGATAAAAAACACGGATGTAATAACGATAATTCTGTAAAATATTAAAGGGACGTTACTCGAGGGCACCCGGACTTTTGGAACACCGCGAACCGCGAAAGCGACGCCCGCTATAGTACGACAAAGTAGTACAGTGTCTCTAGTGTAGCACAGGGAACACTAATACGGTTTATTGGCAGGAAGGCCTATAATCAACTCGCTTATATTCACCAGCGATACGAATGCGAATATTTTCCCGCCCTTGTGAAACTCTCTGTGACGCGATCGAAAAGAACTCATAATAAGCATGAACTATAATAGAACGACACTGTGTGAGCCAACTTAACCCATAATTAAGCTTGCTTTCTAATGGTAAAGGAATAGCGAGATCCATCTTGCGGTTGCAGGTAAAAGTAGAGAATTTCCGTTACCGACTCCCAAAGCGACCCATATTGCCCAATCTATTTCTCATTGGTACCTTCTTGAGCTATGTGAAGTTAGCCCTTTGATTTTGACTTTTGCATCTTTTTTTAATTTATAATAGTTGGTTCGATAATTTATATAGTTGGTTTGTGATTGGTTGGTTTGAATAAATTATATAGTTGGTTTGTGATTGTTTGATTAATTAAAACGTTTGTTCGATCATATTTTTTATCAAACAAACAAAACAAAAATGAGCGTTAAGTTAGCCGCAAATTTTTGAAATTTTATTTATTCATTTTTTGGAAAAACAACGATTAAACAAACGTTCGAATTATATTATTTGTTTCCAACAAACGATTCCGAATCGATTGGCGTTTGAAAAAATCAAATTAGACAAATTTCAAAAATTTGCGGCTAACTTAACGCTCATTATTGTTTTGTTTGTTTGATAAAAAATATGATCAAACAAACGTTTTAATTAATCAAACAATCACAAACAAACGACAAACAATTGTTATAAATTAAAAAAAGATGCAAAAGTCAAAATCGAGAGGCTAACTTTACATAGCTACTTTCTTGCGGCTTTTACTTCATGCGTAACGCTCTTCCCACTTTCGAACATGACGCGCACCGCGCCGCCACATTGGTGTTGAATAAAGCTGTTTGAATATTTTTGTAAATGCTCCGTTAAGTAGCGAGTGCATTCATGAATATTGCAGGTTTGGTCATTTCGCAGCAAATTTTTTGTCCAATTTTGCAATCTAGAAAACTGATATCAATGAACTTTTCAAAGAATGCTATCAATGAACAGGAAATTAATTGATGACGATTAGATCCATAGGTAGATTAAGGCACCTGCAAATCATGCGTGTTAACCGACCGGACTACGGGCGATTCCGGTTTGGTGACGCGTGATTGGTGTGCTGGTTGTGCAGAAACCCTAAGGTTATATATATGCAAGGGTAGTGCGTCCTTGTTTATTTATGTTTACAACTTACGAACTCCTCGATCTCTAACGAATTTAAAAAAATAATATTAATACGTAGCAGATATGTCGGGGCCAATGATTTTATGTCAATTATGGATGGGAGGTGTAAGTACATTGCATTTGTACGTTAAAAATATCTTCCGAAAATATAATTTCTTGGTTAGAGCCCTCTTTCGGTTGAGACGAACGCTTCCGGCTGTTACTCTAACCTCAAACTTCTGAACTTTGTTGGATTGTTAACGCGGATAAATGAAAATAGGCTATATATTTCTCCAACACGAAAACATATTAACTCAGAAATATAAAATTTTATATTTACGTCACTTTTTAGAACAAACATAAATACATTTTTCCTAGCTACCGTGGAAAAGAAAAATTCTTGTCCATACTTTACATTACCATATACAAAGTTTTTACAATTATACTACAACGAATGCAACTAGGATCGACTTAAAAAGGTATGCGTATTAAGAAATAAGAATTGGTAATATTATTCATAGTTGGAGCCATATATGACCGAAAGCTTTATTATGAATGCTTTTCACAAAATGGGAGAACAACCGCAGACTGTCAAAGTAATGAGAAACAGGTACACTGGTGAACCTGCTGGATACTGTTTTGTTCATTTTCCCACCGACGAAATGGCTTTAGATGCGATGCACAAATTGAACGGCAAAGTCATCCCAGGGTCAAATCCGGTAATTCTCTATTTAAAGTAACCCCTATAAAAATAATGCTAAGTATAACATGAAATATCGTAACTCTATTTTCAGGCTGTACGATTTCGGTTGAATCACGCCAGTACGACAGGAAAGCCAACAGCCGATCGAGAATTTAGCATATGGGTCGGTGATTTGTCAACAGACGTCGATGATTATTCATTATACAGAGCATTCGCCGCTAAGTACAACTCCATCAGAACAGCCAAAGTTATTTTGGATAGTTCAGGATTTAGCAAAGGCTATGGTTTTGTCAGATTTGCTAACGAAGAAGAACAAAAGAATAGTTTAGTTACCATGAATGGATATCGAGGACTTGGAACTAAATCGCTGAAAATCTGCAATGCGGTGCCACGACCGTGGAATAAAATGCCTGGGTAATTAACACCTGATAGTATACTCGATCGTGTATTTAAGTAATAAATACTTAATTTTTTTTTTACAATTTAATTCAATCTTCAACGTTTTCAGATCTACGCCACCTCAATCGGCTTCAGACTATTCCTCCTCGAACATGACGGGGGATGGTTACAATTACTACGACACATCTTCTTATTGGAGTAGTTACAGCGCTTGGCAACAAGGCTATTACGAAAGCGAGCCAACATCGGAAGCTTATAACAATTACATTATGGATCACAAAAACGAAGAGGACGAACTCGAACTCATAGGTGCGGTTTTAAGAAATATTTTGCGATTTTTAAAACTTTTTCTCATATTATTGAAATATCAATGTTGTTTTACTTTTCCAGAACATTCCGTTCCCGTGGATATTGACAAATTGAACAGGGACATCATCGAGCAAGATTACAACATGTGGGATGCTTTGGAGAGTTCGAAATGGATTCCTTGTGACACTCTCGAACTTTGTTATTGATAAAGAAAACAATTTAAGATACGATTCGTCTACGTTATGCCCCACGTTCACCTTTTAAAACTTGAGAAATTGGACAGTGAGCTATACGCAATCTCATGACTTTTGATTTACAGCAATATCGTACAATAACTGTCCATCACGTGTACATACTAGACGTTCATTCCTGTGTTCATGACTAAGAAATGTTTTTTTTCCTCTTCAAATATCTACGTGTAAAATTATAATTGCAGCTGCAATTAGTAACCGCTAGTGGAAAAAACGTCACTGCCTGCTCATACGACGATTAGGTAGAAAAAAGTATCATAAACGGTAAAATGTGAAAAAGGTGGTACGTATATTTTTATTTCGCTTTATTGTGTATTGTGTAATACAAATGGTTTATTTATATTGTAGATGTATTGCCTATTATGAATAATTCGCGTAAAGTCGGAGGGGTACTGTTGTAACACACATAATTCAAAAGCCGTTTCTTGTTATCCCATAAACCCAATTTAGCTCCAATCTTCGAATACCAGTATCTTGCGTATCAATAACTTCCCATAAAAATTGATTACCTTTTGGTAGCTGTATCCATGTCTAAAGCTAAAACAGTTATACAACAGAAAATAGTCAATAACCGATTTTCAAATGGTTAGTAGAAGAATAATTAAAATTTACGAAAAGATAGAATATATTACGATACTTACTCTTTCCATCACAGGCAACGATTTTCACTTTATCGACTATGGCGACTTCCTGTACTTCTCGAAATTCTACATCGTTCAACATAAACGTCCACACATTGTCACAGAATCTGTACGTATTCAGTCTACCGGCCTAAATAAAAAAAAATAATATTACATAACGTGTGTAATTTATTATTAGTTTCTAAATATGAATATGTATATAGAAATTGATAAATATATGTCACAATTGCAATGTGATATTATCTAACCTTGAATGTGAGTCTCGATTTCACACGAGTAGCCAAAGCTTGATTAATAGCTTTATCGAATTGAAGTAAAACCTTGATAGCAAGCTGTGGTGTGATTTGACCGTACTGAAAAGATTTATGAAAATATTTATTAATCGAACTAATTATAGAAGTTTAAAGCAAGAGTCATTTTATTGCCTCCTTCAGAGCAGGAGTATTCCTATAGGCCAAAGACTACACTGAAAGTGTTAAACTAACTGTATTATATCGCTCACAGGGAAAAGGCTATTACATTGTTAACCTTAGCATTTTAACAAAATAGGAATTGTTCTTATCGAGAGCCTATCTAAAAAATTATGAAATTATGCTGATATGTCGTTGATGGAAGTTTTTATACATGTTCTTATACACAACTTGATTTGCTAATTCTCGATATTTTTTGAGGTTATGTTGTTTAGTATTTCGTTCTAAAGTGTCGATGCAAATGCAATGATGAATATAATCGTTATTATTTCGGTCCGAAACCTTAAGAAACAAACGTCATTTTATAGATCTGACATATGTTCGTTCTGGGCGATAAAATTGTGACAGAAGGTTATAAACCGTATGATGTTTTTGAAGCGCAGTTTCAAACTTACGTACCTGAATCAATTCATCTAAACTTTCTTGTAATGTATTGCCTAATGTAGTATTTCTATATAATTGATACGACATTGCGATTTAGGTTAAATTATTATAGTCTGATGATTCGCTTAAGATAAACTAGGTTATATGCACACAAATACCCTAAGGGTATGTGCGCACATAATGCATCACGATGTGTCATAGGTTTGGTGTGCAGGAGGCTTAAGAGTCGCAGCGCAACGGGCGACACATAAATCACTCGTCCTATTTTAAACAAGCCTTAAAATCTTTGGCGCTCGGAAGAAAAAAGTGTCAACAGTGTTTTTGCTGCTCCGATCTATGACTGCTCCTTCACCTTTGTTATATGGGAAAATTTTTATTTTTCGATCCCCCTAGAGTTGCAAGGTAGAAAACTGGGCTAAAAAATCGGCTTTTCGGAATTGCTTCTTTTATACATTCTTAAAGATTATATCGATTGGAAATGGCTCGCTGATTACGAATTCGTAAGTTGTTTTTCACTCGCACAAAAACCGCTAGGTAGAAAAGTCGGAAAAACACGAAATTGCACACTAGCGTAGACAATTTCATGTGGGTACAAAAGTACCCACAATTCACCCTTTGGCCGTTGAGATGTCGCTCCGCAGGTTGCCTCTCGTTTTAACGCATAGATCTCTGCGCTAATGTAGCTATATATATATATATGTCGAAATGAAATTCGTGTTCGTAATTCATACCACGAGCTCTGTGTTCTGTACCGACGAGGGAAATATGAATGTATGCTCACACACTATAGGCCTTATTTCAGAAAAGGAATTACCCGAATAATTTAAATGTTTCACCGCCTTAACATTAACATCTCAATCTGCAAAGATTCCGAAGTTTGAGGACTGCATCATTTTCCTTACTTTCATTTTTGCGACTATTGGCATCGCGTCGTTCCCTTAAAATATAGTTATGTGATACTTAGCATCAGTCTCGAGAAAACACTGTTACAATTGTTGTGGCTGAGAACCTCTGTTGCTCTCTTTCGTCAGCCTGCTTCTGAATCAAAGTTAAGATTCCGCATGGATTGTTGACATATTTAAGTACACCTGTGCTGTAATAAGTGACCCCACATAGTGTAAATAAGCGTTGCAACTATAGATATATCTTTCGTAACAATCAGGTATGACGAGCGATAGTACTTTCATAAATTTAATTCCTCTTTTCAATCTAACCTCCATCCTAACCTTTCACTTCCGATGACGCGAGCCGCTCACGTTCAGTGCAAATAATCCTTTAATACGGAAATATCTACATCGTACATTGTATTTCTACCCATTTCAGCCAAGATGGTACTCTCGTGTCGATTTTACAAGGAAAAGTATCCCGAGGTGGAGGACGTTGTGATGGTAAATGTTCGAAGTATAGCCGAAATGGGTGCTTATGTTCATTTACTAGAATACAACAATATAGAAGGCATGATATTGCTTTCTGAATTGTCGAGAAGACGTATACGTTCCATTAACAAGCTCATCAGAGTAGGCAAAACCGAGCCTGTCGTTGTCATTCGAGTTGACAAGGAAAAAGGTACAAATTTTCCATTACTTTTTACAACTTTTTTTCATCTGAAATAATAATCAATTGAATGATACGATCAGAAGTAAAGAAAAGATGGTGCAAGTCTAGATTAATGCGTATCACTAACCTACCAACTTTTATAATATTTAATACACAGAATTCAAGTTACAGAATTATTTTCTTAAAAGAAAATAATTCTTAAAAGAATTATTTTCTTAAAAGAAAATAATTCTTGTAACTTGAATTCTGATAATTACAGAATCTGTTACAGAATTATTTTCTTAATAGAAAATAATTCTTGTAACATGAATTCTGATCCATACTAAAGTATGGATCTTTTATTGATGAAGTTGGCCTTGACCGTTCTGTTCCTTTCACCACCCTCCTTTTTCCATTAATCGGTACATTGAATAAACTCTTAATTAATTACAGGTTACATTGATCTGAGTAAACGTCGGGTATCCGCAGAAGATATTGAAAAGTGTACAGAACGATATGCCAAGGCGAAAGCAGTTAATTCCATTCTCAGACACGTAGCGGAACTTCTACACTATGACAGTGACGAACAATTGGAAGAACTTTATCAGAAGACAGCATGGCACTTTGAAGAGAAGTACAAAAAGCAGAAAGCATCAGCTTACGACTTCTTCAAACAATCAGTATTGTAAGCAATTTTGGTACTTGTGTACTTCGACACTCGATGCATCATTATGAAACTTATCTAAACCCACTGTGTCTTATCCTCGCTTCAGGGATCCCTCTATTCTCGCCGAATGTGGTCTTGACGATTTGACGAAAGATGTGCTTTTAAATAACATCAAGAGGAAACTCACGTCTCAGGCTGTGAAAATAAGAGCCGATGTCGAAGTCGCGTGTTACGGTTACGAGGGTATCGACGCTGTCAAAACCGCGCTAAAGGCTGGACTTGCGCTATCGACCGAGGAAATACCGATAAAAATCAATTTGATTGCCCCACCACTGTACGGTGAGTATGCGCTGTGCATTATATATACTGCATTATATATACTGTTGATTCACCAATCACAAGGAATATCAAAAATAATTTAATTATCTTTTTGAAGTTATGACCACGTCGACTCCCGAGAAGCAAGATGGTTTGAAAGCACTCAATACTGCCATTGAAGTTGTACAAGAAAAAATTACATCGCTGGGTGGTGTATTCAACATTCAAATGGCGGTAAGTTCTTTACAATTTCAACAAAGGCGACAGCAACAAAAAGAAACGTTTTTTTTCGGTCAAACATTTGGTCAATTAACATTTTTTCAACAGCCAAAGGTCGTAACAGCTACGGACGAAGCGGAACTCGCTCGACAAATGGAACGCGCCGAGTTGGAGAATGCTGAAGTCGCCGGTGACGATGATGAAGAAGAGGTCGAGGGAATGGGCGACTTTAGTGGTGGTGAAGGTGACGATGATCCAAAAGCCGATGAGGGCTCAGCGAACGAGGATTAACGAATAGTCCTTCCTATCATTTCATACACACAAAATCACACACGCATCCAGAGTCGTGCGGTGCTCGATTTAATTCTCACGAGGATTCAATAATCGGACTGCTGAAATCGTCTTGATTGACTTGATATAACGGAATTTTACAATTAAAACCAGTAAAAATATCGCCTAACAATATTATTCACCCTGGCCCAATTTTATTTACGATCGTTCGTATAATAACCACGGATAACATTCTTAACACGACACAAAGGTTTTCACCTAGTTATGATTTAGTTTCAATTTTAAGTAATGTTTCGCTGCTGTTAAAATGAGAAACGAAGGTTGCCATTTTGTTGTCGATTGCAAGCATTTTGGATTAATGTCACGATTCATCAGCATTTCGATACAAGCTGAACAAGAAAGGCAGAATCGAACTGGTTTATTTCCTTCCGCTGTAAAATGTCGACATTAAGGTGAGTGAGATAATCATCTTAGAAACTATTTGTAAATTCTGCATCTTGCAAAATATTCCATCTTTGGGAAATCGCGCATCATCGTTGGAGCTTTGTATTTTCCTACAGCAAAAAGATACGAAGCCATTGTCACAAATAAGTCAACATTATGGGGAAAGTAAAACAGTTATTCTATTCGTTCTTTAATAACCGATTCTGTTATGAAATGCCTTTTCGATGACTATCAAACTGTTTCTACAATTATTCTTTAGTTTAATTTGTGGTTGGTATATCGAATCATATATCCTCTTACCACATACAAAGCCACATATGGCGGCAAAAGTATTTTTTTTTTCAGTATGTTAAACTATTTTTTATTCAATTTCTTCACTTTGCAACAAAAAAAATATGTTCCGCTACACGAAGAAATGTACAATTCCAATTCGACGTTGGTTTAAAAAAAGAATCGTTTAATATACCAAAGAGAAATTAGAGACTTTAGCAGCCATACATGGCTGCTGGAATTTATGGGTGATAGGGAGATAAATACAAGAAGCTTTCACCAAAAAAAATTTATATTTCAACACCTTCAGAATTTATGCAATCAGAGGTTAATATAGATAAATATAGCTGCTTTCACCTGGAAAAGGAGCAAAGCATGAGACATTGTATAAAAGGAATCGTTCAATAAAAAACTAAGTCGTAAAACGTTACAATACTTCTGAGGGAAATAAAAAATGCTAAAAGACCATTGAAGGCTATGGAAGTTGAGTTCTTTTGAAATTAAAGTCACAGCAGGATAATAACGGTAACATAGAAAAACAAAAAAGTGTATTTTTTTTTATAATTTTATTAAAATCATTTAGATTTTTGGGTCAATGATTTAATCGTTAGCAATGGTAACTTCGACCTCTACACCAGGCTCGATTGAGATACTGGTGATCTGCTTGACGATTTCGGATGGCGAATAGAGATCTATGACTCTCTTGTGGATGCGCATCTGGAATCGATCCCAAGTCTTGGAACCCTCACCACAAGGTGTCTTACGGGTTGTAATTCTGAGGATCTTAGTTGGCATGCGCACCGGCCCTTTGACCTTCAGATTTTGTTCCTTTGCACCATTGATCAACTCCAAACATACTGAAAAGAAGATAACGAGATTTTTTTAACCCAAAATCAAACAATGCATTTTCTTATTCGTTTATTCAGTTTTTACGTTTGTTTTACTAACCTTTCTCGAGCGAACGAACGTTGCGAGAAGTCAGAGTTATTCTGATTCGGTGAATGGGCGCAACCTCCTGTCCAGGTTTCTCCGGGTTGTCGGTCTTTAAACTCGTCTAAGAAAAATAAATGAAGAAATCACAATTCACATTGAAAAACGTTCGATTATCTTTTATTCAATCTAGAAATGCTATGTAAAACGAAATTGCTATTTAATAATCGTCGAGGCGTCGCTTTCCCCTCCATGCAATTGCTAACCTCTCACAATCTTTATAACACATTTTTCCAGAAATATCCAATTGATTGGATCAAAATATTATCGCCTAATATCACTGTTAAAGTTTTTAGTTTCTCACCATTGTTGAGTTATTTTTCTGGTCGAGTTGATCAATTTATAATAATGAAAAAACTGATCAGCGCTGAACCAGTTCACACACACGCTACACGTGTCCAGCGAAAGAGAACAGTCGGCAAACTTGCGAGCTTCCGGTTGGCCCGACATCGTCTTGACTCACATTGTACATGTTATTTGAGTTGCTATCAAAGAAGAATTCGGCACCTTCCTCACTATTAAAATTTATAAGCTTGATTATTTTAATTATAAACCTTCTCATTATTGCATACAAAGTCTATTTAGTATAATAGCGATTGAGGAATTAATTTGTCAATCGTAAACACTCTCAATTGACTATTGACTTCGATCAGCGAGGTTGGCACCAGTAGTTCTCAGCCAAAATATAAAATCATAAAAGTATGGACAATTATCAGTGATGTCAATGCGTCTACCTGTGTGTGTAACACACTTCGACTGACAGTCATTGTGATAAGCGAAAAATAAATGTTATCAGTTCACGTAACCTAATAGTTACCGGTTTTAGAGTACGAAACGCGTTCGACCGGGATTCTTGCAAGTAAAATCTCTCGAATTGAATAATATTTCAAAAATGCCAATTGATGTTCCAGCGTT
This sequence comes from Netelia fuscicornis, assembly GCA_946811545.1. Classification (NCBI taxonomy): domain Eukaryota; kingdom Metazoa; phylum Arthropoda; class Insecta; order Hymenoptera; family Ichneumonidae; genus Netelia; species Netelia fuscicornis. The sequence continues at coordinate 8,393,977 of OX328014.1, forward strand.
CGCTTATGCGACAGCCGTAGCTGCCGGTGGTGTTCTTGGATATGTTAAATCACGTAAGCTTCGAAACAAAATAGTAACGTAAAATCTTTTGTATCGATAATAATAATTAGTTTTTATTTGATTACAGATTCAATCCCATCGCTGTCAGCTGGACTCTTATTTGGCGGTCTCTTAGGCTATGGAGCTTATCAACTATCATCAAATCCACCGCAGTATGGAATGTTCCTAGGGACAAGTGCGGCACTTGGAGGTATCATGGGTTACAGATTTTACAGTACTGCAAAAATCATGCCTGCTGGAGCAATTGCAATCGTCAGGTACCACTTTTTTATTGTAGTTTATCATTGAAGCATATTTCATCTTGCTTTTTTATAACTTAACCAATTGTAGTGGTCAGGTACTACTTTTTTATTCTAGTTTATCATTAAAGCATATTTCATCTTGCTTTTTTATAACTTAATCAGTCATCAAGTATAATAATGGATCATACAAGACATAAAGAACATGTGAAAGTAGTTCTGTAGATTACTTATTTAAAATGAAATCAAAGATGCTAATATATAAATTTCGAATTGGAATATGAACTCAAATTTCATCCAACTTCTTTCGGTTTAAGCCGTAGATTGTTTTACTCTATCACATAAATTACTCTACTATGTAATTATTCTATGCATTGTTATATTATACTAATGCGGAGATATTGTTTGATTTCATTATCAGTGCTGCAATGTTCATCCGAACCCTCGTTAATCAGTATAACGCACCTGCGCTGAAAATCGAGTGAATATAGAGAATGGACTCTACAGGAATAACGGATAGATTGTATGTTCATACCACGTAGATGCTTTTTAACATCAATATTGTCACAATGATGTTACATTGGATTATACAGGTGGTAGAGTAATTGTCTATTTTTATTTTTCATATTTCAATTGAAATTATGGGTAAGGTAATGATTTGAAAATTCAATGTTTTATATATGAATAAAGTAATCGCTCTGTAATTCTGTTCCTTTCCCTGTTTATACCTTACAACGATTATTCCAATATCAATTTATTCTTATCGTCACTAATCAATACAGCAGATATTACGCATTTGAAAGCTACGTTGTTATGAAGGATCATCAGAACGAAAAATTCGCCGATGGCGGCGCTGGTGGTCGAGCCTGTGAAGTGAGTCACAATACGGCAAAGATAAAATTTTTGCAAAACATTAAAAATCGAATACCTATGAAAATTTATAAATCCTACACTCAATTATATAAAAAATATTGATTGATAAAATTACAAAGGTCTATATTGTCCTGTTACCACTCATGTCGACCTTATCTTATCTAAACTCTCATCATGAATCGCGATCGTTTATCGTATCTAAAATCTTTTAATTTTAATTCTATATATAGAAATTCCAAAATCATTGCTATACTCATACTGACATATCCCAGTAAAATTGTTTATTTATGTGGATTAATTTTTTCTTATGTCTTGGTTAATATCCTGAACAAAATTTATTCGAGTTTTTATATAAATTAGTTTCTTTTTCGGCCACCAGGGTCGAACGCTTAACGTAGTCCTCCTAAAACATTCCAACGGAAACCGTGGCACTTTCTTGTACTGTTTCGGTACAAAGTGAAGTCATTTGCGCGTCACACAAGGATGACATTACGTTCAAAGCGCATGCGATAGTTTTACGAACTCGTTCGTCGTTCTCGCGTCACCATCATTACAGAACTCCGACGGCTGCTTATGGCCGCTCTGCCGTGTGACGGGGGTCTGAAGATCTGGTCAATTTGTTCGTCGTATTATTATCAATCGATCAGTTTTTTTTCCGTTTAACAATAATCCGTGTAATTCCATTAAATAATAACGATAATTGCCCGATTGGCATTTGATAAAACCAGGAATAAACGCGTGAGAACGAATGTTCTCTACGATCTTGAAATTTAACGTAATACTTGCGCGTGAAACCGACGACAAGAAGTGGCCGTCACACGGACGAATATCAATACCACCAAGGCTCGCTTTTTGACTGATTTTTGGGATCAAGTCAACGAAAACCTCCATCATTCCGCCGATAACCGAGTGCCGGCCCGCAGGGTGGCGTTCATTCGATAAGGTAATCAATCTTGATAATCGTCGTTATTGCCATCATTATTATTATTAGGTATCATCCATCCCCCTGATGTACGTTAACGTGGACTTCGGATCGAAAACGCGCTCGTGTTCATCATTCTCGCTTTCTCGGGTTATTCGGGGTGGCTGGACTGTGCAATGTCGTTGAGGTCACGTGAGCCTTGCTATGTACATATATCCCCCTGAAACGTCGATGAATCACGAGACTACGTCATGCTCTCAATTTTTCCAACAATTCATACTACGTTTACTTCTACGAATTTCTTCAATTTGTATTAACATTTGCTGATTCGAATACTTTTTTTTGTCGAGTACCTACGTTTTCTTAAATTTCAAGGTCATCGACTGATTTGGACATAGTTTGAATGTCTTAGAAATTTCGAGAATTATTCAGTCGCTTTTAGCTTTTGCGTGTCACGTTCATTAAAAAAAACTCATGAAAATGATTAATAATCATACCAGATGGAACAATTTTACAGCGGTGTTGAAATTGCAATTGTGACTGTTTAGGAGGGAAATAATAATTCTTGATCCGCTAATGTATTAGCAATTTAGCAAAGATCATGAAAAAGATTGTTAGTATTAAAAATTGTTGATTATTGCTATTTATAAAAAGGATATTCAAGTTCACTTGGAGATGATAATATGCATTCAATATGGCCTTAAGGAAGTCTTGGAATTCATCATGCACCTCGCATTAATAGGAAAACTGTGTCAGCAAAACGTGCTCAAGCATTATTTCCTCTTTCATCTTGTTTTTTCTTTCTATTTTTCCTTATTCTACAGAAATTTGTTTTTAAAAAATTAAACTATCTCGCGGATGGTTTTACTATGCTCGATTCAATTACTTTAGGCCATATGGGAAATTGGATGAAATTGTTTGTTTAATTGGGAAAACACTTTCTTTTTATTTGGCTGGTCTTGAGTGGAGTTACTTTCCGAAGTACAGTTACCTTGAAAGTCACCAATATGTGATTCGCAGATTTTGATCTGATAGTGACAAATTTCTCGACTCAAAATTATATAAGCGATTAAATAATAAGGATGATCTACATTAAACTTTCCCCCAGAATCAAAAAAAAGTTTAGAAATTACTTTGAAGTAAGATTTATCTTTCAGTTTAGAAAAACAAAGAAGCAACAATCTTTCAACCAAACATTACGTATTCAAGTTAGACGATGTTAATGTAATAGCAATGATGGCTCAACATTGTATTATTATACCAGTAATGAAATATTGATCTTAATGAAATTATTTTCTATAAAAGCATGGATATGAAAAACTTCCAGATCTTTGAAAGTTATTCCATCAAAGTACTTTGATCAGCTATTAACAAACGTGGCACATCTCAAAGTTCGATGATTGAAAACATTTTTTTTAATTGTCTAATTATGACTTGAAGATTGTCTCTACCGATTAGTCTCATAACCTGTATATTAATTTGACATATCAGATTGATGGTTACATTTTTTTAAAGATATGCAATCAAGAGGAATTCTTGCATAAAAACAGTGTTATCGTTGCCATTGAGTCTCGCAGTGATAATTCCTCAAAATCTTCGTCTTTCGTTTCACCTATGGTAATTCCGTCGCATTTAGCTGATCTCTTGTCATTGAATCAATTTCTAGGTATTTTCTTATCAATCAAAAGGCTTGCCTACTGTAATCTAACCATGGCATAGTGACACTATCTCTGCCATGAGTATATGTAATCATTTACAATCACATCCGAGAATCCGAAGCTTCGCAATTATTACATGAAAGTAACACCAGGAAATTCTAAGCTGCCTGAGCTGTTTAATCGTTTCGCATAATGCAATTTGTATCGTTCAAGGAAAATTCCTGGTTATTTATACAAGTTCATGATGCGAAGCAATGTTAGGCAATCGTTGACGCTTGTTTAGTAATTGTCTTCAAGATTTTTCTTCCTTTAACTGTAAACCTAGATGAATCGGTAAATTTGTGACTTCATTACAGATAAATATAAATATAGTCTGTTTCTCAAATTTCAATTAGTTTTAATATACAGTATCGAGGATATGCCATCAATTTTGCTTTATACAGCAGATATAGGGACAGCGACACAAACACTGCGTTGCACCATATCTATTGTTCAATTAAAAAAATAAATGAAAGAATAACAAATTATGTGTTTGAAGCGATTCACATCTTGAAAGATATACGTAAAATATAAGATAGTTTACGGTCGGATATTATAATAAATTTACATGAAATGCCATAAACCATACGAAACATATGTATAACCTCCAAAAGCAAGATTTAAATAAGCGACCAAATTCTCTTATTTTCATCCTTTATTAATCGGAACGCAAGATCATAAGAAAGAATAAGTTTCAGATTGATTAATTTGCGGTTACTAATAGTTTTATAATCAAATAATTGGGCTAAACGCTAAATAATTACAACTATTTGCCTTCAAATTGTTTTAAGAATCACCCTAAGAAATTATGGCTATCGCATAAAATTCTAATTTGTGACTTCAAATATGTGCGCGCTTTTGACAGGTGCATAACCTCTCTACGCCGGAAGTTTGAAAAAGATCGACCGTTTCGTTTCTAAGATGTGCGTAGTTTCAGTAAATTGCGCGACATAACCAAACGAGAATTTACAAAATCCAGTAACGAATTAAACACTCACACGATTTCCTGGTTGTTTAATCTCGCTTCGCTTGTGATCAAGCACGAGTTGCGTCCGTTTATTTTGGCTTTCTCGTAGAAGTAGTGAGATAAGACAGTGAAAAACTAATGCGCAGATATCTAATTCACATAACCTTTTCTCCTTGTTTCGAGTCGCATAAATGTTCGACGGACATTTATCAAAACGTGAAGAGGTTAGAATATAAGTATTCTCCAAGTTTTTACTGTTATGACACTAGTTACAATAATATGTCAAATATCCCGTTCGAAAAGAGAAATAATAATTTAAAAAACGATAAAAAATAATCGCACGTATTTAATTGATCGACGTTTTTGTTATCGCGTGTTCTCGCTCATTTGGAACGTCGACACATTATTCTCTATGTTCTCATTTCTAGTGTGGATAAAAATCGAAAAGTCATACTCTCGTAGATATCTAACGTGTTAAAAGTGTCTCGAGCCAGATAACACTGACTCGATGTGTTTGAACCATTTCCTCCGATTGTTAACACTCGTCGAGTCCACAGGGGGTCAAACAAACATATTAGTCTCATCGAGTCGAACTCTGCTATTACTCTTTTGTCCGATAAGGACTTGACATCTGCTCATTATTTACATTATGAATGATAACATCCTCCGTCATTATTATTAGTATCAACATCGTTGTCATTATGCAAAAGAAAAAGTTTCTCACTGACATTTAAGCTTTATAAGAACAAACATTATTTCCCTAAAATTGTATCATCTCATACTTTATAATGCTTCTAGGTAGAATGATTACTACGAGCCAATAATTCGATTAGAGGAGAGCCAAAAATATTCGACGTATCGAGGATAGATCTTCAACGACGATAATCGATTGATTAAAATTAAACCATGGCGTGACAATTGGTTTCCGGCCGATAATCTACCTCCCCTGCGAGTGATCTACTTCGGAGATAATATCAACTTATCGAAGCTTCTCGTAAGAAGTTATAAAACTATACCAGTCTCTGATTGATAAGAGAATTTCATTAGCGAAACATCAGCTGTGCTGACAAACAGATGCGTTCAAAAAGAAAATCATATCGTCATGGTTATTCCGCCATTACCAATGAATTCTGACCCTTGATTGGTTGGTAAATCATTCTTTATCCTCGTACTCTCTCCCTACTCGGGGAGCGAAGAGATCCGATCTCTCGGTGTATGAACCATGTACCTCTCCTAAGCCGTCAGATAACGACAGCTTCGAGAAGCTCTCTTGGGGAACCACGAGGAACATGCCTGATAATACTTATCATTCGGGTATAAATAGTGGCCCAAATAGTTGCTTCGGGCTCAGTATCGACCGATATTCCCTGGTCTTTGGAACTCCTCGCGATCTCTTCAGTCTCACAGTCACTATTTCTTCGGTGACTCTGAATATTTTGCCAACTCAAAGACATCGTCTTCGCGAAACTATTTTCGCTGTCGTATAACTCGAACTTGTCGTTCGGTTGATTTATTATTTCTCTTCTTTACTCATCTTGCTAAATAGTGTCGAGACAGAAACTTTTAAAGCTCTCAAACATTTTCACAACGTAGACGTTTTTTTTGTATGTGTGATAAAGAAGGCACGAGAATTTCATCCTACACTGAGGTAGGTTCTTCCTCTTGATATCTTAAGCCTGTGGAGATGCATTGTTGGCAAAATAATTAGAAATTCAAAGATTTTTCGGTTGGATACAAACTGGTTTAGTTAGTGTAGAATCTTGAGCATTTTTGGCATCTTGTTTCTCAGATACATATGAGGAATTCTTGTTTTAAAAAAGCTTGGAGAGAAAAGAATGAATTGGGAACTGGCGCATTGCGTAATTTTATAATTATGAATTTTTCAGGCATATCGCAGATGGATTCAAATTTTATTTATCGGAATGTTTTAAATGATTAGATGTCAAAAGTACTATGACATCTAAAACTATATCATGTTTCTCTCGAAAACAAAAATCTCTTTATAATAAAGCATAATTAATAAAAAGCAATGGAATTTTTAATATTTTTTAAAGTCATTCACGTATAAATATTTTCAACGATAACACTTTATCGCTTAGTGGAATGCTTTCATGAATATGTGAAAGAGGATAACGTTTTTGTAGCATTAAGATCTTGACAAAACGTATTCTACTTTTTGAAATCAAACATTGAAAAAAATATAAAAACTCAACAAAAAGTCGTTCAGAGTGTAAAAAAGGCTGAAAGGCTGGAAAATGTTCCTGAAGAAATTCGAGAGCTCTTCCACTTGTAGGCAAAATGGCAATTTTTTAAAATTTCATTGATTTTTTACAAACTTATCCACAAAAGTGTCCATATGACAAAATTTCACCAAGTATTTATTTCAGTACCTGATTACAGCTTGTTTATCCGTTGGATTCGACATCTCGTACAAAACGTTATTTTGCTAGATCCGGGCAACATCATCGACATCAAAGATGGAAAATTTTTTCACACTGTTTACACAATTGCGCACTCTGCGATATCAAATAAATTTGCTCCTTGATCACATCTTGAGTATATCGATCACTCATAGATATCACTTAGTGAAAATACGAAGCTAAATTACTTTTCTTTGCAAAAACAACGTGCAAGTGGATGAATGTACATAATTATAAATTTTTACAATTGCTGCGCATATCACATAAAGAAAAAGATTCAACACTAACAGCCGATATGTTCTCTATGCATAAAATATTGTGGCAATTAATGAAAAAAACGAAACTCAATAGCAAAATATATATTTGTCTTGTAAAAATGAAGAAAAAGTGATTTTTTGCTCATGCATCCTTCGTTTTACAACTAAATCGTCACAAAACAGTTTAGCCAAAGAAATTTACAAAACTCACATATTCTTTGTTCAGTATTTCATTGGTTCCTTCGAGATTATTGCCAAGCAATTCTTCCCTTTTTTTTTGTTGTAAAGACGTTATGAGGAATCTCATCGCCTGAGACGATTGATAAAGCGTAGAATATGTATAGTCTACGATCCTCAGGGGTACCACGCAGTCTGGGTTTTATCGCCAGAGCGTCCTCGGAGAAAGAGAATAAAATTGAGCGAACGATAAAATGATAACGCTCTATGTCCGATAAAATGCTGAAAGAAGAGTCGTAAAAACCGTAACAGAGGAGTTGTAAAAGAAAGATTAATAGCGACAGAGAACTGATTGAAAAGATTCACATTTTTAATCTTGGATTGTTTTTGTTTCTTGTCTGTTTCAGGGTTCTATCTGCGATAGACTGGTAAACCGGTCTGTTGGTGGGTGTCAGAGTAACAGCGGCAACTGGAAGTTGGCCCTGAACGCAGAGCCCCCGTGGCTTTGCTAGCACCCCCAAAGTGATACTGTCTTAAACCGCCTCCTCACGAAACTCTCAATTCTCATTGACAGCTGCCTCGTGAGTTATTTAAACCAATAGTTAAATATTATAAGTTCTTTGTTGAATTATAATAAATTTTTATGTAAATAAGTTTATCTTTTCTCAATTATTCATTGTTGACTTTTTATTTTAGATTGCCGACTAGCATCCGCAGAGTAATTACATTTATCCTTAAAAAGAAGAAAAGAAAAAGGAAATCAAGCAAACATGAAGGTGACAAATTTGGACGAACGTATTCACGTTTTGGATAGCTCATCGAGCGTAATGACCGTGATAAACGACATCGCTACCAGCGGTCTTCAAGAAGAAGCTTTTTACGTACTGGACATCGGAGATATCGTTAACAAGCATCAAATATGGAAGGAGAAAATGCCGCGTGTCGATCCTTATTACGGTTGGTAAAATTTAAACAACGAAAAAAAAAAGAAAATAAATATTTCAAACTTGCTTTGTGAGTCTTTCGAGATTCTTTTTTCATCGACTTTGACCTATTAATTTTCACGTTTACAGCCGTCAAGTGCAATGACAGTCTCATAGTTATCGAAGTTCTCGCTGCACTCGGTACCGGATTCGATTGTGCTTCAAAGGTAAGAATTTTATTCCCGAAGAATGCCCCATTTATCTAGATTGCTCGTCGTATCTCCAAAGATTAAAACATTCTTGAAATGAAGATGGAAGTAATTTTTTTAAATGTTGTTCTTTTCATCATATGAAAATTGATAAAAGAAATCTGCTTTGAAAGTGCAGAAACGTCTGGAATAAAAGCATTAAATTCCTTGTCTCCCTACGAGTAAACAAATTACACAATCAACAACGAGTACTCAAAGCAAATTTCTGATTTCTTAAGGTGGAGATCAACAAGGTATTAAGCGCCGGAGTCGACTCATCGAGGATAATATTCGCGAATCCAGCGAAGCCAGCATCGCATATTCGCCACGCCGCTGCAGTCGGCGTGGACACGATGACGGTGGATAACGAGAGCGAGCTGCATAAAATCAAGAAGATTCATCCAGCCGCAAAAATCGTTATACGCATACGATGTGACGCGGAAGTAGCTCAATGCCAGCTTGGAATGAAATTCGGTTGCGATCCGACATACGAGGCGCCGAATTTGTTGCGTCTGGCACGTATGCTCGATCTCGACGTTGTCGGTGTAAGCTTCCACGTCGGCTCCGGTTGTCAGGATCCTCCGGTGTTCCATCGCGCAATCCGTCACGCCCGAGTTCTTTTCGAACTCGCCAAGGATCTCGGTTACAAGCCGTACGTTCTTGATCTGGGTGGTGGTTATCCGGGCGACAAAGGCTCGAGCATCGACAAAATCGCCGAGGTCGTAAACGGTGCACTCGATGAATATTTCGATTGTAAGTATAATACGAAAATACACATTTTCTTTCTCGTTTTTAATGAGAAATGGATCAAGTGATTAGGAGTTACACAAGCGCTTCTAGCGCCATCGCTTGCGGCGACCATCTTATGAACTAAGCTTCACGCGATGCGCGCCACGAGTCTCATTGCAATATCCATTTCTCAAATGATGCGTATTTATTAATAATATTCCCTAATTTTAACACGCGTTTGTTTTCAATTTGTCAACAGCCGACGACGTGCATATTATCGCCGAGCCCGGACGTTTCTTCGTCGCTTCCGCATTCACTCTCGCAACGAGCATTCACAGCAAGCGTTCGGTTCGTGCTGACAAAATGGCACCGAACGTGGTAACTCATAACATGTACTACATCAATGATGGCGTTTATGGCTCTTTCAACTGTCTTCTCTATGATCATCAACACGTTACGCCCTTGCCACTTAAGGTACGGAAAATAAACAATAAATACATATGATAATCAACGTATCAATATCTCCGAACAATATGGAAACTAATTTTCTGCGTTATCGATCGATAAAACAGAACGGTTGCGGTAAATTGGTGCCATCGAGCATCTGGGGTCCCACTTGCGACGGACTCGATCAAGTCGTCGAAAACATGTTGCTCCACGAGATGGAACTTGGCGAATGGATTCTGTTCGAAAACATGGGTGCTTATACATTGCCGGTTGCTTCACCGTTCAATGGATTTCCCGTACCCAAGGTTCACGTCGTTGCGGATGAAAACATTTGGTAAGTTGGCCACATTTTTATTTTTCTCAATAATTATTACCAAGCAAAGTAAAGTTAAAGTTGAGTGCTGAATACAAAAATGAACTTAAAGGTTACATTTAAGTTCAGCTCGAAACATTAAATTGAACTTCAGATTTAAACAAATAAACAAATTCCAATAGTACTTGATTTTGGAACGTAAAGCAAAAATAAAAATAAATATCGAGAAACAACTCGAATTTCGATCATTAATTGATTTATAATTTATTAATTTTCGTATCAAGTGTTGAATTTTATTTCTTATTCTATGCTTTTTTTAGGCTTCTACTGAAGGACGCATTGCCACTTACCGAGGATCACTTCGTAATCGGCAATACACCGGCGAACTTGCGTCTCGGTCTCGATATCGGAGGGTCCGACATCGAGTGGAGCGATCCGGCGATCGGTTTGTCGGGTCCGAGCATGATAACCGATGCACCAGGCTCGACACCGTTTATCTACGACTTTGTCGAAGTCGATCCGATCAATTAAAATTGAGAAACTAGACGCGCTGACGCCATCGCACTGGCACTCGACAAAGATTTATTTAACGGGCAACATTCTTGTCGATAGTGATAAGCGAAATCAAGAAAAACAGGAAAGAAAGGGAAAAAAACTAAAAAAAACAATAGGAAAAAAATGACACGAAGTTTTCATTGATAACAAGGTTCACCGTGCACAAATATTTTTTTTTCTCCGTATATTAACGAGACGCATTGATATTATCAGCGTCATTTGCATCATACAAAAATCGTCACGACATTCCTCTGTGAAATATTAATTTTCCGAAGCTCTCGATACCGATTTGTTGCAACAAAAACGGGCTCTTGCCATAAACTTCGGATGGTTTATTCTCGCGCGATTAAACGAGAAAACGAAAAGAAAACAAAAGGTACACCGACATTTGGCTCGATAATTGATCATTGGAACGGATGAAAGCACGAAAAAAAAAAAAAAAACTTCGATTCGTCGTGAACGACGTTCTCGTCGGAATGAAGAGAATAATATTATCGTTAGAAAAAGAAAAAGAAAACAAAGGAACACAATTTTCATTGAAAGAAATGTTTTTTAAAAAAAGGATAAAAAATCGGTTAAATTTCTGCTTTTTACCTTTAAACGTAAAGTCGTGCGTCGACAATGGCGTACCAACTCGATGAAACGATCTTGATGTTTTCTTTTTCTTCAAGTAAACGTATTTGCAAACATAGATCAACGAAATGACGAAGATATACGTTGCATAATAGAGAAATAAAAAATATGTCGTCGCATCGCAACGCGTCTAAGAGCGTGAATCATGAAAGCATGATTGATCGGACAAGATATCCTTGTTAACAAAATTTTGTCGTGAAACACGTATCGTCGAATTAGCGTTAGAAATCCATTGGTATTGAATGAAAAGAAAAGTGAAAATGAGAAAGAAACCGAAAATAAGAAAACACAGAAAATCCTCTTCACGATGAATCTTACAAAAAAGTATAGATATATTTTTTGTTCTTAAAGTAGAGCGAAAAGAATTAAAAAAAAATAAACAACAAACAAACTCTGCAGGATCGCTAGGAATTATTGAGGCACTGAGGCAGCTGTCACAGGAAAAAAAAAAAAACAAGAGATAATTAGTTTTGTCATTAATTCATTGTATTATATGTCGGCTATTATTATTATTATTATTATTGTTATTTAATTAATTTAAAAAAAGAAAACAATTTCAAACTTGTAATGAACTACGCTAGATCAATAAATTTTATTCCAGGTCTAAAAAAGAAACGAATTGGGAAGGAAAGAAATTATTTATCGTTCGCAAGCGAATTTTTCCCTCGAATTTAACATTGTCACGGGAACGTATATTTTTTATTTGTTAAGTAGTCTCTAAGCTCGACGATAATAACGGGACCGTCCTTGATGAAATTCACGATTAAAACGATTTTGCAACGAATTTATATTTACGCAATCGCTCGACTCTCTCTCTAAATTGTATTCACGCGCGCGAGAGTGTTCAACCAGCTTGATATAAATTTTGTTACTCTCTAGCTGCTCGTTCATCTAATCAATCTTGCCGTGAACGATGAATGAAATATTCGTGGTTCGGATTATTTCGTTGCGTCTGAGATCTTTACGAAAGATCGCGTCTCGGTATTTCTTGTCGAAGAAAATCGCGGAAGTGAAAATTTCTTAAGGGCGCAGTCCGTGACGAGGCGGCCGCCGCCTCGATGACGACGACGAGAAACGATTATTTCGCCCGTGACGAATTTACTCGCGTGACCCTTTTTCTTTTTTTTTTGTTGTTTCTTATAAATTAATTCATATAATTTTTCTTTCAGAAAATTTGGATGCGATGCAATTATTGTTCCTTGGATTTGAGATACGTCGTTACATCCAGACGCTTGTTTGCCTCGTTGCCGTGTCCGAGAACAGTCGATGCGAAATAAAGAAGAGGAAAGAAAAAAATGAAAGGCCGAGAGACGGGTAACGATGAAAAGGAAAGTTCTTGGCCCCTACGATGAACCAGCTAATTTGATTCCGGATCGTGATTAAAAAAAAGGAAAAGGAACAAAATAAAAGCATTATCGTTAATGTTAAATAACGAAACGCTTTCGATTTCAATTCTCTCGAGGAATTATAAAGGTATGTTTCCTTTCCCAGCTACCGCTCAATTTACTTTAACATTTATCGCATTGTCGAATTACACGTTTGTCTCGATCATCGTGTTTGTCTTTCTTTTTATTCTTTCGTCTTTGTTTTTTTTTTTATGTTTGTATTAACGCAAATTCGTCTTTCAGGTTCGAGGAAACAAAAATAAGAAGATAAAAAAAGGAGCGAGGAAGAGGATCGACGAAACGATCGCATCTGCATCCGCCTGCGTCCACGATGGGGAAATCCGTTCTTTTAATCGCGCGTGGTCGTAAAAGAAAGGAGCGAAAAATTCAAGAATCACAATCGTGAGATGGAGTTCCACGAGCGAGGGAGAGAGAGAGATTTCAAAGAAAGACGCGAATCTTGTCGCCGAGAGACTGCTCTCTCGATTCGAGACTGACTAGCGAGGCGCGTGTCTCTTACGCAACGGATAATGAAATACGGACTGGATCCAAGTGGTTGTGACGCGATTCCGATTCTCGAACGTCCGTGGCTTCGAAGTATCTCGCATAATGGGCGACGTCACGAGAAGGGAAGTGGTAGGGGAAAGAAAGATTTTTGTTAATGATCGAATTCGTCCCGAGTTCCGTCAACCTTGGGAAAATTTCAATATTAAATCTTGGATCGAGACGACGCGAGATGTATCTTATCGTTAATAGAGCAGTGTTTCCTTATTTGTGATAGGCGTATAACCTCAGAGGTACGTGAGGTAGATTGAAGAGATACGCTCAGAAATATTGTAACTGAAGCAATTCAATTGGCAACAAAAATTAGGCAAATGTTAGAATTGTCAAAGTATATATTTTGAGTCAATCAATCTGTGTATAAAAGGTGTGCATAAAATTGCATTCTATTTATAAATTAAATTACTTTATAAATGACATAGAAATGTTCAATTCGACACGTTCGAATTTATATATCGTTTTAAAATCAGAGTCAATTTTCTACACGAGCCGAAATCTCCTGCGTTCCATGTTTGAAAATGACAAAATAATATGAGAACAAAACTGAAGAAAAAAAAGTACAGTTGTGGCAAAAAAAAAATTAGGCAAATGTTAGAATCGTCAAAGTATATATTGAGTCAATCAATCTGTGTATAAAAGGTGTGCATAAAATTGCATTCTATTTATAAATTAAATTACTTTATAAATGCAACGCTACTATTTTTTAATACTTAATAAAAATTGTTAAAACTATGTTCCAATTACGAACCATCGTGGTTGATAATAGAAATGTTCAATTCGACACGTTCGAATTTATTTATCGTTTTAAAATCAGAGTCAATTTTCTACACGAGCCGAAATCTCCTGCGTTCCATGTTTGAAAATGATAAAATAATATGAGAACAAAACTGAAGAAAAAAAAGTACAGTTGTGGCAAAAAAAAAATTAGGCAAATGTTAGAATCGTCAAAGTATATATTGAGTCAATCAATCTGTGTATAAAAGGTGCGCATAAAATTGCATTCTATTTATAAATTAAATTACTTTATAAATGCAATGCTACTATTTTTTAATACTTTATAAAAATTGTTAAAACTATGTTCCAATTACGAACCATCGTGTGGTTGATAATAGAAACGTTCAATTCGACACGTTCGAATTTATTTATCGTTTTAAAATCAGAGTCAATTTTCTACACGAGCCGAAATCTCCTGCGTTCCATGTTTGAAAATGGCAAAATAATATGAGAACAAAACTGAAGAAAAAAAAGTACAGTTGTGGCAAAAAAAAAATTAGGCAAATGTTAGAATCGTCAAAGTATATATTGAGTCAATCAATCTGTGTATAAAAGGTGTGCATAAAATTGCATTCTATTTATAAATTAAATTACTTTATAAATGCAATGCTACTATTTTTTAATACTTTATAAAAATTGTTATAAGTAGCATGGTTCTAATTATGAACCATCGTGTGGTTGATAATAGAAATGTTCAATTCGACACGTTCGAATTTATTTATCGTTTTAAAATCAGAGTCAATTTTCTACACGAGCCGAAATCTCCTGCGTTCCATGTTTGAAAATGACAAAATAATATGAGAACAAAACTGAAGAAAAAAAAAGTACAATTTTGGCAAAAAGAAATTAGGCAAATGTTAGAATCGTTAGAGTCAATCAATCTGTGTATAAAAGATGTGCATAAAATTGTATTCTATTTATAAATTAAATTACTTTATAAATGCAACGCTACTATTTTTTAATACTTTATCAAAATTGTTAAAACTAGCATGGTTCTAATTACGAACCATCGCGTGGTTGATAATAGAAACGTTCAATTCGACACGTTCGAATTTATTTATCGTTTTAAAATCAGATTCAATTTTCTACACGAGCCGAAATCTCCTGCGTTCCATGTTTGAAAATGACAAAATAATATGAGAACAAAACTGAAGAAAAAAAAGTACAGTTTCCAGACTGTCGAGACATCGTGCGTTATAACATTTCGCTCATACTTTTTTTTCCATTCTCGATGAGAGTATTCGTGACGCAACGATAATACGAGAAAAAAAAAGACAAAAAAAACCAAGCGGCGAGGATCGATCTCGAGTCCTCGATCAATTCTCTCAGCGGTCGATTGGTAAAAGTTGGTCTTATTGTGGTCTACGGAAGAAGTATGGTCGACTTGCTCTCACGACGGACTTCTAATTGTTTAGAAAGCCCGACAAAGGAGGGGAAAGGGGATTGGGCGATAGAGAGAGAAATATTTCAATATTTCTAAATACCCCGCTCTTTTTTATTCCTCGCTTTTCTTTCTTTCTTTCATTCGCTTGAGCGATAAATACAATGACCAGTTGAAAAAAAAAACGCTCGTAGATTTTCGACGATATAATTCTTGATAATTGTCTTATTGCGCGATAAGACAAACTTCTATCGCCCGTTACAGAACGCTTTGTCGATCGATTGTTTATCGAGCCGGTCAGCTCTCTCACGTTTCTCAATATCACACAGCGAGACAGATTAAAATAAAGATCTATCGAACCCGGAAAAATTGTTATCTCTCAAAGCCAATCGTTGCTTCGTCGATATTCGTTTTTCTTTCATTTTCAATTTTGTTATTTTTTTTTAATCTCTCCTAGAGCTCTTAAAATATTCTCAGACGTTTATACTCGTATCGCGACGATAACGTATTCGATGCTTCGAGGTAAGAAAAACAAAAAAAAAAACTCTCCCTCCGTCTCATATTACAATTTGGTATTTTTCCAGGATTTTTTCGGCATCGATCCTCGCAGAAGGATATGAGAGAATGCCAAGTGTGAGATCAGACATCGGAGTCGTTGGAGATCACGTTAACAATTCCAGGAAATAACGACGATGGATGGAAATAAAAATAAGAAGAGAAGGAGATAGAGACAGGATTCGTGTGGTTTTCGATAGTGCAATGTATAATCGATTTATGGGCTTGGACTATATTCGCACAGATTCGAATCGGTGTCACGTCTTGCTACGTGACCGTTGAATTTGTGCACGCAGTGCTTTGTTCATAATGTTATGTGTATATATATAGAGAGAGAGAGAGAAAGAGAGATAGATAGATATAGATATAGATAAAGGAAATATCTTATATTATACTTACATTATATTATTTCATATTCGCCTCAGTGATAGGTCACTCGAGGAAAGTTATAGGCAGAAATAAATTCGATCAACAAATAAGTTGAGCTCCTTCGCTAAAAAAATTTAAATGAGAAATTAAAAAATCTTGCCTTAGGATGTTTTTTCTTCAGAAAAAAAATATTCTATTACTTAGAGATTAAAATTGTATCGCTCGTCCGTTATAACTTGTCGTAGCCGAGATATAGATCCGATCTATGCGGAACGTTCCATACCAATCTAGCCACTTTCTTTAACACCGTCGTCAAAAATTTTTGAAATTCTTATGCCATGTGATATTCGTGTGAAAAACTTTCTGGAAACAATTTAAGATATTTTTGTTAGCTAATAGTTTTGTAAAAAAAATGACAAAATTATTCGTGACATTCGTTGGTGAAATATTGAATTTGCGAGGCTCCGAAAATTGTAATGACAATTTCAATCAAATATCGATATAAAACGATAACTTTAGCCTTGAGTCAGTTTTTTGTTTGTTAACTAATCAGTATTTTTTAATACACGTTCGTTTGAGATAAAATATTTGCGTTTAAAAAAAATTGTCAGTGTTGGAAATTTTAAACGAGCGATGAAACAAAATTGCTGAATGAGTAGGGAATGCTCCACGTACAGATTACACATGGTCTGACATTCGTTCCATACATGCATGTACCTTTCTACATAAGTATTAACTGTACAATGTGCTGTGCATAGTCAGCGTCTATCCTCAAGTCCTCACGGCTTGTTGCATTGTGAAAGGCGCATGACTTTTTATAAACTATACTTTATATGTATAATACGGATATGTGTATAGGTAGATAAACAGATATATGTAGTTTTAGTTGTATCGAAGCCGGACCTGATACGAGCATGTGCGCCTCGATATAGAATATAACGAATAATTGTGCAATGTAATTAGATTACGAACGACTAACGATCTCACGATCGATATTTTTTCAAAGTTTTTTTTCTATTTATCTCCATTAAGTACAAAACAATTTACCTTAATTACTTATAGTAATTTTCACGAAATCTAACGTTAAATTACCTAACTTAATGCTCGCACCTTACGGGACAAAAAGTTGTTTGTAGTTTGAAGAAAAAAAACACAAAGCTTCGTGTAGTTCCTTTTTCTATAGAAAATCTAGCAATTCGAAGTAGAAAAGTAAGCGACCTAGGCGTTCATGGATTGCGTAAAAATTCTATTAAAGGCAATGTTTAATTATTTTCATATTCGCTCGGCTTATCATTCGTGGGAAGAAAAAATATTTTCAATTCCCACGAACGGAATTGATCACTCGTTTTTTTTAAGAAGGTCTTTTTACTATTTTTGGATATTTTGAAACTGTTTATATGTATTGCGAGAAAACAAAAATGATGAATTTAAAAAAATTGACTCCTAGAAGGGAATCAATGAATAAGAATTATAAGGAAACAAGGTATAGGTTTAAAATTATTAATGAAACGCCATAAAACGTGGTACTTTGTGGCTGAGAAATAGAAACTGACCTAGAGTTTCACTAACACTCAAGGTCGGGGTAAGGATATATATTTTTTTTTATTTTCTAACCGAATGCATAATATCTCAAGAATGTTGTGTCAAAATTTCAAGTCGTCCGGAGCAAAATTGAATGAGTATTTGAGCGTCCGTTGCTCCGGGCCGGATTTTTATACCTGATCGACAGTTGTGCAGCGCGTTCACCCGGCGTGCTGTTGTATTTATTTTCAACCCTCAAATCTATTTCTTGGTAGAAGTGTCTATTCAAGTAGTGTTGTGTGTATTAGATCCACGGTAAATACATCAATTGATTGATGTATGATGTGCTGAGTAGTAGCAAGTGACTCTAAAAGTTTGAGAGCCTGTTGATAGTGACAATTGCAAAGCCAACCACTTCGGACTCTCTGGAAACACGAAGATATCAGCAATTACAGAAATGTTCGAACAATCGGTGGAAAATGTTGGGCTGAAATTTCGTAACTACATCGGAGACGAAGACTCAAAGACGTATAGCGGTGTTGTTAATGCAAAAAACCTTGTGGTAAAGATTTTGTGTAAACAAAACAAATGGATAGGGCATGTCCAAAAGAAAAAGGGACCGCGTTTGCGTGAACTAGTAAAAAAAGCGTAGTTGACACAGAAACCAAGGCTGGAAAGATGGTAAAAAGAAAAAGCCTTTCTGGCAAAGGAAAGCTTACTGCTAAAACGATTGACAAATTGACTGTTTACTATAGACTGGCTCTATTCGACATAAACCTGATTTAATTGATAAGATGAAAAATGTCATATGGGCAGCTTATCATCACTACAGTTCAACCGACGAGAACGCACACCACGAGAATTGCCCGAGCGGCGAAGACTCCTGGTGCGAATGGCAGAAAGCTGCAGCTGCAAATGCTCTAGAATCATTCAAACACAGCTACACAGCTCTTCCTGCTGACGTTCTGGAACCCATAATATATTATTAAAATTACAACTTTGTCAAAATGATATTAATGCAAAATATATCTCATTTATATTATTTGCCAATATTTTTAAGAATTAATATTTTCTGTCATTAAGACAAAATAACAAAATGTAAAAATTGATGTAATACTTAAATTAATTAATGTTCTTATTGTAAATATCGCAATATCAAAGCTCTAAGAGTCCTAGCAAAACATTGTTCGCTATTCCAACAGATCAAATTCTAAACAAAAAATACACACCCATAAATACAAAAAAAAAATAGACTTAAGCATATAAATACATAAATATGTATAAACATACGTGAAGCAGTACGTGTACGTTAGAATCGTGAGTTGGGCTATACGGAATCGGCCGTTCTATTCAGCGTTTGAGTTCAACGTGGAACGGGCGTTCGCTTATACATAAACGTACATAGCGGGGAAGTTAAAACAGAAAATTAGGAGCAAAGCGTGTCCCCTTTCTCTTGCTAAGCCGAGCGTGGTATAAAATACTTTCGCTCTTGCCAACGGCCAACGGCGATGACGACGACGTCGTAGTCGTCGTGGTCGTCGACGTCGACGTCGACGTTGTCTCGAAACTAGGGAGAAGCCCGCACCTTCGAGCAAGAACACCGTTCTTTTTATTATATCTCCCCCACCATTTTCTTTCTACTCTCATAACTACGTACCATTTCCCACCTTTATCACACGTTCTCGCGCGGAAAACCGGAAAACGGCTCGCAACTCTAGTTGCAAGATTTTGTAGTTATATCAGGTTTTTTTTGCTTGAATTTTTTTTTTTTTTTTTTTATAACGTTATATCTTTAAGATTTTGTACCGTTGTCTACGGTTGCAACGATAAATTGTTGCAGTTCTGGCGAACCTTCGACCTTCTCACGTATACCCGAACGTTATTCTCTCTCCCCTCTTTCCCTTTGCTCCTTTTCCGGCAAGTAACGCTCGCGAAGTGGATAAAGAGTGGCGCAGTAGAACGAGCGGGGTATGATCAGACCAGCGAGTCTCGTACGAAACGGAGCAACGCTTGGAATAATTATGAGGATTCTTTGTTTTACTTTTTTTTTATGTCTCTCTTTGTTTACAAATACGTATGTTCGATCCAAAGTCGACGTTTTCTAAATTAAATCGGCGTCCAATTTGTTTCTAGACTCTTCGACCTTGATTCGCGAAATATAATAGGATGGATTAAAAAAATTCGGTGTTTTAAGTTTGATTAATTGTTTCGTCTTTTTTTTTCTATAGGAAAAGAAAAATTATGAAATAATAATCGATTCGCTGTATATTTTGAATATTGTGAAGTTTTTTTTTTTTGTAAAATTAGAAAACTAATGAAAAAACTTGAGAAAGTTGAAATATTTTGAGAACTTAAATTACATAATAAAAAAATGTAAATTGAACATTTCGTTATTTGGAAATGAAAATACATAAGCGTGGATTAACGATATCCGATTAATATTTCGGAGGACTGGACAACGTTGAATTAAACGATTTTGAATAAAAAAACAATGAATCAAAATATTGTAAACAACGCGACGAAAAAACAATATTTAAAAATTCCAAAAAAAAAAAAAAAACGTGAAAGTTGTTTTTTTTTATTTCGTAGAAAATAAATAGAGGATCGTGGTTTATAAACACGGCATAAATTCAAAAAATTCGCAACAACCGGGCAACAGTTATATCGCCCGACGAAACGAAGGCGTGAGCTGGCTGTTTCTACTTCCGGCTGTCCGTCACCGTACGAGCAAGCTTTTTAACATCAAGTTTTCTTCCGGGATTGCGAGAAGAGAGCCACTCGAGTATCGCCTAGCGAACAGCTCGACTCCCAAGTAGATCGGAAAGCTGTGCATCGAACGATATGATCGAAAAGACGATGGGGAGGGGGGAGAGGAGAAGGAGAGAGAAAGAGAAAGAGAGAAAGGAGTCGATATATATTGAAAGGGAACAAACCATGTTCAGCTAGGTTGAGCATTCTCCTTACAAACGGAGAACTATATTCAACTTGCTCGCACCGGTACCGAGTTTTTTAATTATATAATAAGACGAGAGTCGGATTGAAAGTATTCTTAACATTGGACGTTGACCACGTTTCAGTTTACGTCTTCTTTTTTCCCTTTTCTTACGACGTCCGTGTTATTACAGTATTTACTGTTTTCGATTCATTTTGTTGCACGTTGTATTATCTTTTTAAACGATAAAAAGAAAGACGTAGCCTCAAAATTGAGACGCGCATCCTTTCATTTTCGAGCTAGCTAGGCAGAATGTATAAAAAATCGGAGCAGGTTATTTAAAAAAAAATAGATGTATGGGTGTGCGCATGCGCGAGGAACAGCGCGTGCGCATAGGCAAGCGCGCATGCGTCAGTGAGAGCGCGTGCGCATAGACAAGCGCGCATGTGCCAGTGAGAGCGCGTCAGCTATAGGCGAGCGGGCATGCGCGTGGGAGTGCGCAAAGGAACGTGCGCATGCGCGTATCAGCGTGCAGGCAAATTTAAGCGTTAAGGAATATTTCGTAAATGATACGAAACTCTATCAATATTTGAAGTACGTCGGCACATAAACTAACGTACATTATTTTTAACTCGACAACGTTCCTTCTATGAAAAAGGAACGAATCGTAACGACTACAACGATAACAATAATAATAATAATAATAATAAGATAACGTTCACATTATATTATCAAACTCCATTAATTGCAGCTCGGTTATATTTCTAGACACGTTAAATACTTTATCGATTTTTCCGATAAAAAAATAATTACACGAGCGCAATGATAAATCTTGAGCCGTCTCTATGAGATTGAAACTCCTCGGTGCGTATGAAATTTCACGATTTTGAACTTGTTTACGAGTCGTTGACTTTCAATCTCTCTACGGCTCGGCTCGAGGAGAGAGAATTCCTCGATATAATTCACGGTGAGAGTGCTCAGTGTTTCCATGCAACATATCCTATTACGCCCGCGCACGCACTACTTCCGGATTGCCGGTTTTCAATTCCCCGGGTGTATTAATTGGGTTCCTGATTCGTTAGAAAACGCGTGATTTACGTCAGTATTACGATGGCAAGAAAATTTCACTCTTGTTCCGTGTATACGTTTCAATATTTATTCGTAAATACAGATATATATATATATATATAAAATATAGGCAACATAACAGCTAAAAGAAGACCTTCTTGTGCATTCATCGAAATCGCCAGACGTCCAACAAAAAATCTTAAGCCTCGTGCTAAGAGCCAATAAAAATCGATCATCGCTGATTGGAAAAACAAATACGTTAACCGTGAAGAATATATCGACGTTGAAGAATTTTTTTTGCTTTTATCATCGTTTTAATTGTTATTTGAAATCAATGAAGACCGCGTAATATTTCATCGGAATGTTCATTATAGGATACGTCCTACGTTTAAAATAATCGACGACGAAGGATTTCACGATTGATCAACAACGTTTCAGAAAATATCGATTATTATTATTTGTATTTATTGTTAGAGCGGCTTAAGGTTCTCAGAATTCAATATATATCCATTTGATAATTTATGGTGTCCGAGAAACATTGTTTTTTTTTCTTCTTTTCAATATTTGTTTATATCTGCAGTTCTGCGAATCAGACCAAGACGAATTTGCGACAGCATCCAGTCAAGGATGGAGAATGAAATTTCCATGTGTTAAATGTTCCCTTGCGAAAAACATTTTGTGGCAGCATTTTCTATATATCCTTGACTATTGCGAACTTATTATTATATATGTATGTATGTACGTAAATAGAATCTATACATAAATATAACTTTGCAAGTTCATAATTTATGATTTTATGATTATAGTATTATGTAATATAATATGATATAATATAATATAATATGATATAATATAATATAATATAAATATAATATATAATATAATATATAATATATAATATAATATAATATATAATATAATATATAATATATAATATAATATAATATAATATATAATATATAATATAATATATAATATAATATAATATATAATATATAATATAATATAATATAATATATAATATAATATATAATATAATATATAATATAATACAAATATAATATCATAAAATAATATTATATTAATATTATAGCAATATAAATATAATATAATATAATAAATATAATGTAATATAATATAATATAATATAATATAATATAATATAATATAATATAATATAATATAATATAATATAATATAATATAATATAATATAATATAATATAATACAATATAATACAATATAATACAATGTAATATAATATAATATAATATAATGTAATATAATATAATAAAATAATAATAATATTATATTAATATTATAGCAATATTAATATAATATTGTTACTATATGTTATTAAAATATTATACATATATATATATACATAATGTAAATAATAAAGTTCGGAGTAGTCGAGGAGAACTGCACGTATGACGGGGTAAACCGGCAAATGTGCGGCAGACCACGAAAGCGATAATGCATGTGTCTTGGGATTTCTCGCGTCGCAGACCTTGTGTGTCTCTGTCCCCCCACTGTATAGTGGTACACTCACACGAGGAACCAGAATCATGCTCGACGAACACGAACAACCATAAATTGTTAGCTCGCGTTGTATTATTGTCGAACGTGTATGGATGTATTTGTGTGTATTTTTCTTTCCGATTATCCGTTGTAGAAGGACAGAGACGAGAAAGGCCTACGGCTGTGTTCTCGTAGCCGGAGCAGAGACAGTGCGCTCGCAGTCGAGACTGAAACAATTTTTTTTCTTTTCCCTCTATTTTTTTCTTTTTGCAATCTTTTTTCTCTCTCTCTCTCTCTCTCTCTCTCTCTCTCTGTCTCTATTTTTTTTAACATCGCCGATCTCGGCACGAGCGTTCCCGTACCAGAATTCAAGGTTCTTCGGAACACGCGCGCACCCGGGTGCGCATGCGCGCGTGCGCAGGAGATCTCGAGTAGCGCGGCGCAGACTTTGCGACTACGCGAGACGATCGACGACTACGATTATCGATCGTGCACGCGGAGCAATTTTTTGACAGAGAGCGATACGTACGTGGGTTTGTTATTATTGTTTTTGTTAATTTTACACGACTAATATAATCGTTTTCATTTTTTGACAAATGTAATTAAAAAATTTCTTTTTCTCATTAAAAAAATAATAAAGTTAAAATGTTATTTAGGTATTTATTGTATGTTGTTCAACGATGGTAAAAATGATTTGTCCTTTTTTTTCGAAAAGTTTGGAATTAAAATGTTTTCTTGTTTTGCTTTTGTTTCTTCTTTTTTTGTTATCATTTCGCCGCGTATTAAATTCTCGGTCTAGAACAATCGTTGGAAATTAGTATTGGGAGTGTTGGCGCGTTGAAATAAAAACGTTTCAACCGTGTGAATTTGCATCGGGTTAATTTCATTTGTCTTCGCGGCTGTGAATAATCAGCGTTACTGGGAACTAATTAAATGATATTTTATTGTAAAAGAGAGACGAAAGTGTAAGAGAGTAGAGAAAACCGGCGTTAAAAACTACTGCTCAACTTTTATTCAACTTTAGCTGTATTTAGAGAAATTATCTTGGTGGTAACTGTGATACTGTTGAGGGGCCGGGAGGGGGGGCGGAGGGGGGCGTTGAGATCTAGGTCAAAATCGAATCAAAAAGATAAAACAAGTTCTGCAAGTTGAGTAAAATTTAAGTATAACTTATGACCAACTTGACCGCATCTTGAGTACAACTTGAGCAAAATATCGAGTAGAAAGTAAGTTGAAACTGAGTACAATTTGAGTAGAGCTGGAATGCAACTTGATAAAAACTTGATTACCACTTTATCACAGTTTGAATACCTATAACTCGATTATAATTTAATTAAAGCTTGATTAGAGCTTGATTGCAACTTGATTATAACTCGACCTACAGCTCGAGATCACCTTGACCACAAATTCAAGTAAAACTCGAATTGGTAAAACGCAAAACTCGCCCGCAGCTTGATTGCAACACGGATAAGTGCTGGAGGTCGATCAGATTTAACGAATTTTCGAATTTTTCCAAATACGACGAAACTTTATCGACAAACAAAATCTCCCGCTCTACGTGATTTAATTCGAAATTAAAAAATCAAAAAAGAAGCACCAAAAATCAAAACTCGATCAAGGTTTTCAGGGCGATCGAGCCGTAATTCCAAAAGATCACACCAAATCTAACGTTAAATAATTTCTCTCGACGAACGTGCGAATCACAATTTATGTAATTGATTTTCAGCCCCCTCCCCCTTCCGAGTTCCAGCACCGACTAGCAGGATCGATCGAATCATTCATTGATTTACATCTTAGTCGTACTTAGTCTTCCTTCATTCCATTTAAAATATTAATTAGCGAAATTACCCCTCTCCCCTCGCCCACTCCCCGCCCCTATCTTTATCAATCCGATCATCGCCGATCTCAACAACGATTTCATGCTGGAGCCAACTCAGCTGGCAGAGAGAAGGTTAATCTCGCGTTCATGAAACTGGTCCCACGACGATGATGACGTTGGTGGTCTTGTCTGATGGATTTCTATCCATCTAGAAGAAAGAAAGAAAGAAAGAAAGAAAAAAAACACGCACGAAACGTTCGGTAGAAAAAAAATCCAAATTTGTCCAAGGTGGGAATAAGGCAAAAAAAAAAAGAATCGTTTGGTGGCCCGTGTGTCTAAAAGTCAACTCGGCACGAGTGCGATATTCACCGATCGGCCGAGGCCTAGGTGGAAGGAAAGCAAAAGGCTAAAAGCTAAAAAAGCAACGGACGAAGTTATAAAACTCGAAGGAGGTGGAGGGGAGTTAAGAAGTAGAAGGAGGAGGAGGAGGAGGAGGAGGAGGAGGAGGATGAGGAGGAGGAGGTGGGGTAAAGGGTGGATGAGGAAGGAGCGCGGGGGCAAGGGGGTAAAAATACGCGAGAGAAAGAGAAGGAGGATAGAGCAAAAGCGTGGTAACAATCGCTATCACTCGTGAGTCCAAGTCCCCACAAGTCACCATCGCGGCGGGTATACACGTTGTCGGTCCCCACCTTAAGGCGAGAGCCGCTCGTCTCGAATCAACGAGACTCCGGTTGGTAACGTTGGGACTCGGGCAGTTGGGCCGAGTCCGCTCGCGCATTCGCATTAAAAAAATTTACAAAAAATTGTTTAAAAACAAGAAACACAAATAACGGATATAACAAAGAACAGCGAACGAATATAATTTTCTTTTCGTTCGTTCGTTAATATCCGTTCGGGCCCTTTTTTTTTTGAAATTTCTCCATCGCGCTTTTCCCTCTCGTTAAATTTGAAAATCCTCCTCCTGCCTCTTACTTCCATCTTGCGCGACAATTTTTGTTTCCATTTTCGCACTTACCTCGTTCGAGAATTTTTCTTTTTGATTAATAACGGAAAATCATAATAATAGTAATAATAATATCCTCGAAAATTCCTTAAAAACAAATATCAAAATCCTTTAAAATTGACATTTACGAGAAGAAGAAATATTTTTTTCGCGCAACTACAAGAGGTGGTAAAGACACTTTCGATTGGTTTGACGATTTTATAACGGAATAAACGTTCATAGTGAGCTCTGCGTGCGAAGGATTGTCGATCTTTGATTGAAGACGTGACGCAAAAGTGAAAACAAGGAAATTGTGCTTTATTTCGAGGAGAAGATAAAACAAAGAGAAAAAAAGATAAAACAACAAAAATAGGACGTGCGGCTTGGCGATTTAATATCTCGCTCGCGTTGTTCTCGTTATCGTTAAAGATCAAGTGCGGTTTGAAAAAGAAGCCCGGAGATTTTTATCGTTTTCTTTTTGTTTACGCAAGGAAATTTCTTTAATCGCGCGGTTTTAATTCCGTCTAAATTTTGGAATCTTACGCCGATCGCGACGATCGATAAGTGTCCAGGAATTTAAATCGGAAAAACAAAAGGTGTCGACGATCGATCGGTAATTACAAAAAACAAACAAACAAAAAAAACAAAAATCGTGAACTTCATCGTGATCGAGATTAGGATGTTTGTTTATTGGTTTCAACTCCCCCACCCCTTGCGAATCATCGATTTTACGATCCTTCAGAATTCCAACGTCGTCAAATTGCTGAGATTTTATCAAATATTTTGGAAATTTTTTGAATTTTTTGAAAAACAAAACAAAAAATTTTCGATTTTTTTTTTCGAAATTTGTTTTTTTTTATAATCTCGGGGCTGATGATTTTCCAAGTGTTCGAAAAATGAGAAAATTTATGTTTCCCGCGAATATTTACGGTGGATTTTGCCAACCCCTTCGTGTCCTTCTAGAGTCCTCGATCGGTTGTTCGAACGACGAAATGGAGAGGAAGAGGCATAAAATAAATAAATATATATATATGGAGAGAGAGAGAGAGAGATAGGGACGGAGAGAGAAAAAAAATAAGAGGCAGAACAGGAGAATGAAGTAAAAGTACAATCACGACGTCGAATCGATGCGAAATGCAGTTTTTCTGTCGCAGACTCGATCGCACGCCCACACGATTCTCGTTTGAAAGGGAAATGTCCTTGTGGGAATAAACGACACGTCGATTTCTCGTTTGCTTCTCGAGCATTGTCTTGCCGGCTGTACATTGGGAATGAGGGATTTATTTGGGTTCCACCGTTAAAGCGTATTTTTTCTTTTTTTTTTAAATTTTTACTCGAAAAAGGAATTCAAATTTATTCGAATTTCGGTCAATTAATTTGCAAAAATCTTAGTAATTGCTATCCAAAGTTAGTTTTGTATTGCGAAAGAAAATTATTTTTATTTTTACAACTTTAAAATACGATTTATATTCAAATTTTATCAAAAAAAACGCCGGTAAAATTTTTATTTCAATGAAATAGATTTTATTTTTCGTTTGCATTTTATAATTTTTACTCGAACGATATGCAAATTATGTTTTTTTTTTCTTGTTTCTTTCAAAACTTGACAAAAATTTATCGATTTTCTCGACTCTCGTCTCGCAGAATTAACGATAAAAATGTTTTTTTACGATCTCTATCTTAATACTTTGATATTTTCCCTCCCTTTTATTTTTTTATTTTTGAGCGTACAAGATTTATTCGTTTGTCGAATTGAAAATCTGCAATATTAAATCTTGTTTTTTATTTCACTTTCGTGTTTTAATTTCAATTAACGATTAAAAACGTTCGTCAAAAAAATCTTAACAGTCATCGGAAACGTACTTCTTGCGTGTATTTTCGATCAGAGAAACCGACGAGTCGCAAACGAAGTCTGATCGTGCTCAATTAAGAGTTTCTACTCGATAATGCACGTTTCGTTTTCCATCGCGCAGAGTCGACGAACTCTCGCGACAGGAAAGTATGTATAGCTCGCTATATAGGTTAACATATACCCGACACATAAGAACACGCGTGTAATCGTAAATGCCACTGCGTGAATTAATTTTGAGTACACGCTCGGGAGGGTGGGGGTGTGGGTGGGTTGATCGATTAGAATTGCGCGAAACGTGACGTTTTAAAGAAAAGCAATAAATAATATTATTTTTGTTTTTTTTTTCATTGGCAAATAGAAGGTACTCACGGGTATGGGAAAATTTTAGAATAAGAAAATTATAAATGTTGATTAAAAAATTTAATTTTCATAATTTTTAGGGAATTTTTTCTTTTTGTTGGTTCAATAATTATCGTTTATTTTGAGATTTTTAAAATGTTTATGTTTGCAATGAATTGTTTGATTTATTTGATCAATGTTATCGCGGGAAATTCAATTTCGAGCGATAATTAACAATTTTCTTTAATTAGGTCACTGAATTATGAATTTTTTCATTTTTTTTTCACTTCCTTTCGCATTTTTCGTGCTCGAATTCCAGTTCGAGGCCTCTTGACAAAAGTTTCGAAATCGAACGGTAACGAGAGTTAGCAACGGTTCGTTTCTTATTGAGAGTTTCTTTATCCTATTTTGTTTCTTTTGCACGGGTTAAATTTTATACCGAGAGTTACGCGTGAGACGAAGAGAGAGAAAGATAGCGAGAGAAGTCGAGAAATTCTGTACCATCACAATTGTCATGAAAATTAATTTCTAAGCGAGGAATCATCCACGACGTTCATATCGATCGATAAAAATCGTTATTAATAAAAAAAAAAAAAAAAAACACCGAGAAGAGGAATCGATCGACCTTCGTAAAGCGAAGTCGATGTACAAACGTCGTTGTCGTTTTCTTTTTTCTTTTTTTTTTTTTTATACCGTAATACGCGCACGTATAAAACGTTAGTTCCTAGGCTAGTCGAAGTTTTCGTAACCGTTAGAGAATCAATTTGATTCGACCTAAATAATCAAGGGTATATAATGTATCGACGAGAGGCGATACACTCAAGGATAAATTCCTCGGTTCGAGTCCCATACGATCATGGTTTATTACATTCGATGATTTTAATATTAAAAATTAATCGATGAGCACGTTTACGACTAAAATAACGAGTTGGCCAAAAAGTAATTGCGTTTTTTCCCTAACGAATAGCCCTACGCGTCCCTGTATTAAAAACGCAATTACTTTTTGGCCAACCCGATAATTTCGACGAACGCGAAAAATTACGGTTCGAATCCCGATGACGACAATTTTTTTTTCTTTTTTTTTTTCTTTGGTTTGTCCCACAGATATCGAGGAGGAAAAGAGTCGATGGTGATTAGCGCGTAACGGGAATCTACCAACGTTGAAAAATAAAATAAGGATTGGGAATATCGGTAGAGAGAAAAGTCGAGATTCTCGAGTTTCCTGACCGTTGTCCATCTTGTTTTTCATCCATTAAATAAAACGATTGGAGTTAAAAAAAAAACGAAAAACAAATTGGAGATTTAAACGACGATAAGGACAATATTAAGTTAATTCGGGAGTGAATACGTACGAGAATTAAGAATAAATTGAGGATGCCGAGGATCTTCGTCAACGCGAGAATGGAAAAATGAAGTTCTGCGAGGATCGTTCTACCGATCAGCAGCACTCTACATCCATCATCCATAAATGACGTAAGTCGATTTTTTTTTATTGATTTATAAAAATTACTAAGTCGGCGATCGACGAGATTTAAATTAATAACAATAACGACGAAAAAAGGATTATTCAGTTATCGCGAGACGAGGTAATAATGGATAATTATAGAGAAAAAAAACTAACATTATAAATGAAAATAAGAGCATTATAAAATAATAATTATTCTTCTATAATTATTTATTAAATCGAAAAAAAAAAAATTACTCGTGTGGATTAGTTTTTTTTTTATTTGATTAAAAAAAATGAAACGACCAAATGGTTCAATGGAACGACGGCCATTTTCACTCGGGAGAAGAAAACGAATAGAACGACTCATCCGTTGAGGTGAGATAATAATGTCTGTCGAGGAATACGTGACGAAATTCACATCTTTTTTTCCAACGTAACGCAACGTAGAAAAAAAAAACCACGAAAAAATACCCGCGGGCGTTATGGAGATGAATTGCGAAATTAAACGTCGGAGCTTCTCCAAAAAAATGACTGGCCAACTTTGGATCGGCACCTGCCGCTGGATCTTCCGTCAACCGGTTGTTACATACGATTTATTTTGATTTTTTTAAATCCAAATTGAGTTTAAAAAGATTTAAAAGATTTTCAAATTTGTTCCATGACTCGAGCGAAAATGTGTTGACGATTTTTTTGGTTGAATTTCGCGTTGTCTGCGTTGGAGGGAGGGGAGGGGTGGGGTTATTTAAAAAAAATGTCCTCTGAGGCCAAGATCAAAATTGTTCTGGGAAGACGGCACAAGAGTGAGTGGCGAACGCTTTGAAAAAAATGTCGACTATTTGATAAGCTAACCACGTGCCAGTCGCACGAAGCACTGACACGGCTGACTGCCGTTGTGACTACAATATACGTTGTACTGGACGATTCAGAAAATCACTCACAATCAGTATCCGGAATGTAAAAGTCTGTGGGAACGAAAAGACGAGTAACGATTATCCCAAAGAAAAATACGTTTTTGACATTTTTTAACAAAGTTTTAGAAAATTTCCATTAGTTATATTTAAATCGTCGTCGTAAAAGTTTCTTAGCTGAATTAGAAATTGATTAAACTGGAAAATACGATAAAAATAAATGCGATTACAAATTTTTTCATTCCTCCACCGGTAATTAAATCTGCATTTTTTTTTTCAAATTTTCGCAAAAATCGATAGCTGAGTCTATTTGTGCCACGATTCTTTATGAGTCCTCAAAATATTGTAAAGTTTGGATATCCCCCGGCGAAGAAATTGCCAATCGCGTTTTCGAGGTGGTCGAAGCGTGTATCGTCGAAGTGAAATTATACGATATCCCGAGTGTATGCGTATAACCCTAGAAAAAAACGGTGACTCAGATTATAAAACAGCTTGCGCGACGTGGAATCTTATTAGTTACCTGAATACAAAATTTGGATATAATTGATTGAACAGCGTTTACGTTTTCAGGGCCAACGTGTGAAAAATAGCGTGCCTAGGTTATGATCACGAAGTATTCGTTTTACGCATCGTTCACGCGTTCGGCCATTTTGTAGAGATCACGATGCTCAGCGAACTTTCGGAAAATTAAATAAAGAATTAAAAATCGTGAACGAGCTAAATAAACAAATTAAAAGATCTTTAAGTCGATCACTAGGACACGGGATGACCAATGATTGGTCACAAAAAGTGTTAACTATATACTTACGTGTATAAGGCATGAGACTTGCAGCTGCACAGTGAAGAAAGTAGGTAAAATAAAAGGTGGTAGACACAGACTTTATTAATCCAATAGAGCATTAAAAACGTTCGCACACTAGATTTCCTGAGAGAGTGCATCGAATGAATACTGTAATAAGTACGTACTCAACAGGGTGAGGGAGAGAGAGGGGGAGAGAAAAAGGGAGAGAGAGAAAGAAACTGAACGCGAGTGGCATTCTGCCAAGCAACGAGTGAAAGCTTTCTCGCCGTCTCTGTGTATATGTATTTTATCACCGTATATGTAAGCAATGTGCCGGAGACAAACCGATCTATTTCCACGCCATAATATATGCGATGAAATATTTATAGATTTTTCATTTTTCGAGAAACCTGAGCGCGCATCGGTCGGTAAAAAAGATTTATTAAAGTAAATTTCTTTTTTGTAATTATAAATAAAAACTTATTGAGATTAGGAAATTGCTTCCTCGTAAAATTAGTCGCTGGAATGAATCCAGATTTATCGAAATTGGAGCAATTATGACGATTTTTTAAAAAATAGAATTATCGAAATATTCTAAATTTCGTTAAATTTTAATCCTTTTTTCGATTCTAGTTAAATTTAATATAGAGCATTTTTCTCTCGTAGTCTACTAGTCTATAAAATTTCTATTCGATCATTTAAAATTCATGAAAGTTAGAGCTGCCACAGACATTTTTCGAAAACAAAAAATTCTTGGTAAATCTAAAATCTTCGGACGATTTTGACTAAAATTGCAGCAATCGAAGATGACCCAGTAACCAACGAGTCTGCAACGTTTGAGGCCGTTTGCTCGAACCGTTCTTGAGATATTCGCGCATGAATTTGAAGTGACTCCGGACAGACGGGCAGACAAACGTTTTCTCCAAATATGACTTTTCGACTTTCTAGAACATTTCGAGTATTCCGACACTCAACTTAATTATCATAAGAACTTCCTCCACACCCGAGGCTTCCTCGATAAGCAATTAAAACAAAACAAAAATCTGTCATTTCATTGTTTTCACACTTGGATAAAAACAATTTTGGTGCAAACAAATTAAAAAAACACACACACAAAAGAAAGCTAGCGTATTAAAAATAAAGACAGTGTATTATAAAACTGGAAAAACGGAAGTTGGCGATTTATTACAATTAGGCAAGTGTAACACAATCATAGCGAACGAGAGCAAAGAAAAATAGATTGCATTTCTCTCACTCCCTCTCTTCCTCTCTTCAGTGATAATATATTATATTATATTATATTATATTATATTATATTATATTATATTATATTATATTATATTATATTATATTATATTATATTATATTATATTATATTATATTATATTATATTATATTATATTATATTATATTATATTATATTATATTATATTATATTATATTATAATATATTATATTATATTATATTATATTATATTATATTATATTATATTATATTATATTATATTATATTATATTATATTATATTATATTATATTATATTATATTATATTATATTATATTATATTATATTATATTATATTATATTATATTATATTATATTATAATATATCATATTATATATTTATTATATTATAATTATAGAAAGAGAGAGAGAGAGAGAGAGAGAGAGATAGAGGGATTTAATTTTTTTCTCTCTCTTTTTCTGTCTGCCTTCCTATATATACACACAAATACACAGAGACGTATTATAATTGTTTGCAAATCCGCCGAATAATCTCCACGCTTCCACGCGGATATCGTGAACCGCGATCAATTCCGTGCGAGAGCACTTTCATTTCTCTGTTCTCTGACACAATCCACGCTCTCGCGTTTGCTATACTTACGGTTCTCTCGCGAGACGGCTGCCAGGTCTTTCCCGTACCTGGCGCGCACCTCTGTTACACTTTCCTCACGACCGGTGAAGTCAACAGAGAAAGATAGATAGAGAAAGAGAGGCAAAGATACTCAGACGTTTGAAACTGTGCGAGAGGACTCGGTACCGGCACCTAAAACGGCTACAGGCCGGAGGAGCTCACTGTGTATATGAGATACAGTGGAGAATGAAACTCTCGTTTTCGATATATCTCAGAGAATCGCCGGGAGTGAGACCGGTGCGTGCGTAACTGAGCGTAACGATCGTGACCAACGTGTTTATATATATGTATATATATCTATATATATACATATATATATATATATATATATATATATATATATATATATATATATAGAGAGAGAGAGAGAGAGAGAGAGAATAGTACGTATAAACGTATGTATTTGGAATCTTTTTTTGGTCGAACCAAAATAAACAAAAAACTAACTAACCTAGATCTAAGTTCAATTAAATTGATACGAACCGATCGAAGTTGATCCAAATAAATCTGAACAAAATGTGAACGAATTCAAACACGTTTGAACGAATTCAAATTTAAAGAAATCCAAATTCGAATCGCAACAAATACAAATTAATCCAAATTGCGATAGAAATTTTCAAAAATTTGTAAATTCGAATTGATTCAAATTCAAATAAATGAAAAAAATCGTACTCAAAAACGTTCTAAATCAATCCAAAATAAATTCTCAAATTGCAAACTGAAGTAAGACCAACCAAATTCAAACTCCATTTCAACACCAGCCAGCTTCCAGGAATGTCTGACAAAACAATAAAAACATATTCAAAAATATAAATAAAATTTTAACAAATTCGTCAAGACTAAATAATAAACGCGTAAATATTTATCATCAAAGACCAACAAAGAAAAAAAGAGACAAAACAAAAATTGTCACTTTCGGGCTTATCGCCAAATTTCTACAACGTTTTTGCTTTTTCTCGTCGAAATCAAATTCGAATGTCCGTCTGGATTGTCGCTTTCACACACGACGGAGTGAAAATTCTCGCGAAGGTTCGATAACGTATTCACGAGATGCGGTCGAGTCTCGTAGTAACACACGTGGCAATATATAAGCAACACGTACAGACATATATATCCTCGTATACGCAAAGTAGGACATGCAAGTTTTCTCGTTTTATCTATCCTGACGATTTCCCGAAAGATTATCCTTGAAATATGCTCTCCGACTACAACAACAACAAAATTGCAAAGAAACCAAAAAATGTCCATTTCTTAATTCGCACCCTACTCGTTGGAAACCTGTTCCAAAATCAATTTCTCAGAGCAGACAATAATATAAAAACAAAAATTTCCTGAATGACAAAAAATCAAAAATAAATATGAATTACAAAAAAACAACAATTCTATACGAAACCAAAAATGACGAAAACGAATAAAGTAAAACGTCATAGAAATTTCAAAAAAAAAAAACATTCGTGAATTAAAGAATATCACTATAATTGAAATAAACAAATATAACGATAAATAAAATTGTATTGGTGGAAAATATATTCGAGCGATGCGATGGAAATTATACGCATTGATTAAATTAACCCGCGCTAATGGGATACGATCATTGCGACGATCCCATGCCTCTATCAAGGTCCAAACGATTTTTCACGCAGCCGATGTCGATGAGTAAGGGCAAGAATGAGCAATAAGTGAGCAATAATGGAGAGCGAATAAATAAATCATCGCGTTTTATTTCTTCGTCTCTTTCGTCTCTAACTTTAACTTCGTGAACAAGAAAAAGAATCAAGGACGATGAAACCAATCATCAATTTATTTATATACATATCTATACTTGTATCTAACGCTTGGAAAGTAATACTCGATATTATTGTTCCCTGAGACAAGAGTGAAAAAAATATCGATGCTGAGGACAGAGGGGGGGGGGGGGGGGGGGATTTATTCGAGAGTGACAGATCAATGCAAACACAAGCTAATGGCTTCTCCAATACTAACTAGAATGTTCGAGGTTGTCACATATTGACGTGCATTAAAAATCACGTCAATAAGTATTTAACGCCTGGTGCGAAATCTCGATTTCCTGTTATTATTTATTATCGGCAATTAAATTCGTTCGTGTGTTTAAAAAAAGATTAATAAATCGGGTATTTTTTAATTTGATGAAAAAAAAAGAAACATATTTTAATTAATCAATTTTTTCGGATTGTTTTTTAATCACAAATTGAACCCGCGAGTTTTTATATATTAATATTGTTTTATGCAAATTGATAAACAATAATGATTTAATCGATGGAACGTTGGAAGGAACGAATGAAGGATGAATCGATTGATTGATTTATTTTTTTATTAAAACGAACTTATCGATAAGAAATAGATTAAAAATAAGAATAAAAAATATTTTCACGAAATTCGGATTTAAAGC
Source organism: Netelia fuscicornis (assembly GCA_946811545.1). NCBI lineage: Eukaryota > Metazoa > Arthropoda > Insecta > Hymenoptera > Ichneumonidae > Netelia > Netelia fuscicornis. Next base: position 8,429,958 of record OX328014.1, read on the forward strand.
GAAGAAGTAAATATAAATAACGAATAGAGAGATAACATTGATTATTTGAACCGGGAATTAATTTCTGAAGAATGACATCATTCGATCATTGGATCGATTTCGTCCTTGCTACTCAGCGGCCATCCCTGGTTTCTTTTTTTTTTAACTCGTAAAGGATAGGTCGCGTCGATTTCTTGATTTTCAGGACGAGAACAAGTCGAGGCCTAAAATTCTCCCATGCGCATAATAATGAATGTACGAAATATTTTGCAAAAATGTTCCAGCTTCGTCGCAAAAAAAAAAAGAAAAAACAACACTATCCTCGTGTAACTACTGGTTGCCAAAAGAATTTTAATTTGTAACGGTATTCATACTCGCGCGTGCAAAACGAGATATATCGGAGGCTCCAGATACGAGCTCATCGACCCCTAGTGGTCCTACGTGCTTTTCTGTTGCCTCCATCTTTCTTTTTCCTTTTTTTTTTGCCCATTGATACCATTTCTCACGTATCAATCGTCTAGAAGTAAAATTTTACCGAACGATATTTCATTTTATTATCGTACTTTGCGTGCGTCGATAAAATGATAATAAAAAAAATGGGAAATTGTCAAATTGAAGCAATAAAACGATAATGCGGTAACTCGTTGAGTCGTTGATGTTAAGCAACGTGTAGTAGGGTTTAAAAAAATCGAGCATGAGTACTGTAATCTCGAACCATGAAATTGCCTTGAACACTTTAAATATATAAATAATATATTTAAATATATATAAATAATATATTTAAATAATATATTTAAATATATATGAAAATTAATAATATATATTTATAAATATTTAATTATTATATATTATTATTATTATT